>PNEQ01057083.1:0-43967 GCA_003012365.1 Medauroidea extradentata
ATGAGTTGATGCCAAATAAGCCACCAATTTTCCTAAGAAATTTTATAACTATGTATAGAGATGGTGACTTGTCGCGGGAAAACTTTACTATTTCTAGGGTTTCAACGTACATTCAGATTACCAAAAGTCTACTGGGTTGTCGCTTGTACATGGAGCTGTTACCCTATTTGACTGAGCCAATAAGAATTCCGCTATTGTCATATTTGATGCCCGTTATTTGTCTGCAGTCAGCTACGTTGTGTCAGACGTATATCACCCAATTTTTGCAAGAAACTATGTTGTTCTCAAGGCTTTGTTGGCATGAAACATTTTCGCAATATACCATAATTAAAGATGATGGTTAGAGGTGATGGTATTTCGCGAAAATATTTTGTGCCAACATACCCTTGCAAACACTGTACTTCCTTGCAACATGTATGATTCAGTGAGCTGTCTGCAGACCAATAACAGGCATGAAATATTACAATATCGGGATTCTTATTGGTTCAGTCAAATAAGGCAACAGCTCCAAGCACAAGCTAAAACCAGTAATCTTCTGGTAAGCTGAACGTGTGTTGGAATCCAGCAAACAGTCAAGTTTTCCCGCGATATACCATTGACTCTAAATTAACAGTAAGAAGTTAACCTGTTCCTTTGGACATTAATGAGGTACATGTCTCACCTGTTATCTAATAACTTTACTGTGTATGAAAATATTCGTGTTCTCGATAGTGTAGTGATTATCAGGATACCAACTGTATACATTATACTTAAGGACGTTGAACCCGTAAAAATTCAAAATTTTATATTTTTGCCAAACACTAGTCAACTTTTACACATAAGACAACACGTCGTTTCCCCAAATGTCCCATAACTTTAGCATAATCACCTATCAAAGTCGCAAACTGGCAGTTGCGGTGTAGCCAAACTAATAAAAAATAATTAACTTGCAGAAACAAGATAATTCGTTTTAATTCTTAATGATGTGAGCTACTTCAAGACACTTTTGTGAACACAAAGACATTTTTCTATTTTTAAAAAAAATTGATGAAAATGAGTAAATGTTTGCATAACTTTGACTTTTGGCTCCTACTGAAATTTTCAAAACTAACTTTTGTCAACCATGTCATAAAATGCAGTGATACACCACTGATACACTGACTATCAGTTACTGTAATTTTCAATTTATTAGTTAATTTTTTTTTTTTTTTTAGCTACACCGCAATCGCCATTTTGTGACTGATGAGTGATTATGCAAAAACTATGGGGCCTAATATTTTTTTATTTTGGGAAATGACGTGTTGTCTGATGTGCAAAAGTTGAACAGTGTTTGGCACAAATATATATATATATATATATATATATATATATATATATATATATATATATATATATAAAAGAAATTTTATGGGACCAACGCCCTTAAGAGGCCGTAATCAGTGTTTCAGGCGCGTGTAGGCAACCCGCGTTAACACATATAAATCAAGGCTAATTTTACGTTTTCTATAGCAATCCGAGTATTACACATATCAACGTAATCTTCGCTCTTTATCAAAGACACAGCCGTTCTTAATAGAGCTACGTTCTGAAAAATGAAGCATAACAAACAGTTACATTGGCAACGTGATACTAAAAAAAAGTTTAATAAAATTTGTAGCAACCATTCTTTGTACTTACGGCAAACGCAGCGAAAATAAGAACTATTCTGTCTCTTATAAAACGAGAAGATAATGTTGATATGTGTAATAAGCGAACGTGAAATTAGCCTTAATTTATATGGGATTAATGAGGGTTGCATACATGCGCCTGAAACACCTGACGCGGCAGCTTAACTTCAATGAACACAAGTACCCCAATAGTATTCACATGAGACGTTTACTTCTTTGCGTAAACAAACGTGAGTTTTTCTGCTACATTAGCCGGCGTCCGTAGCGTGGTCGGTTAGCCGCTGGTCTACTTTGTGAGAGGTCCTGGGTTCGAATCCTGGCCCGGACATGGATAGTGTGTTGCCCCTTCACCTCACGTCACCCTCATCGCCTTTTAAGACCTCGTTGTTAAATGGCCACAAAACCTCTCATCTCTCATTCTGCTACATTAAAACATTAGTCGTGGTAAGAACGTGTTTGTAAATAACCGTCTGTGTTTTATGTCAAGCTGAGCGTGGACCTACTTACGTAACTTTACGCTATAAACGGCGCTAAAGACATGCACAATATTCGAATCTAATTCTACATGGAAACGAGATAACGCCTTTGAGATTTCTGCAACGGAAATATCCTCAAGTACGTCACATTTTGTCAAGGTTTGAATGACGTGCAAACGCTCGGAAATTTTTTTAGTAATTTAACTGGAAATTATGGTGGTGTTATAATATTTACTGTAATTGTTAAATGTGAAAACTAATGTATGAACATTATAGAAAAATATATTCGCGGACATAACATTAGTTATAAGTTTCCGTGCCGGCAAACTTTCATGAAATGCTTGGAAGTAACTGCATCTAATAACCGAAGAAAATAATCCAAGTTATAGACACAGAGACATACACAGATTGTACACGCATTTAGACTTTAAACATTTTTGACCAAATGAGACATATCTAGAGCCTACGATTTTTTGCGAGAAGAATTCTGCAACAATTTGTTTCAATACCTTATGTGTAGAGATGATGGTTTATCGCGGGAAAACTTGACTATTTGCTAGGCTTCAACGTACGTTCAGCGTATCAAAATATTACTGGCTTTTCCTTGTACGTGAAGCTACTGCCCTATTTGACTAAGCCAATAAGAATACCGCTATTTTAATATTTGATGCACGTTATTGGTCTGTAGACAGCTACGTTGTGTCAGTGTTTTCAAGGCTATGTTGGCACAAAACATTTTCGCGATATACCATCATCTCTACTTATGTGTACATATGAAGCTCTACATTGTTGTCACTAATTAGCTGTTTTTAACTCTCAGCGTCTAGGGTTCTACCCGCAAATCACAGACGTGTGGTGTCGCAGTAACCTTGTTACTGTTGACACAGTAAAATGAGCCACGTCTGTGCAATAATACAGTCTGGCAATTACCATGAAGCTGAACTTCATATGTGCACATACGGCATTAAAACAAACTGTTGCAGAATTCTTTTCACCAAAAATCGTCGGCTCTAAACAAGTCCTGTGCAAATAAACTTTTGGAACGCATGTAACTTGCATTAGCTATAAAGAGTGAGATAACCATTTGGAGTGACGGATGCTTCACGTATTCGCAAGGCTGAGTCATATTTCATCCGCTTGCAAGCCGTGACTGCATCAGTTAACCTCACGTTAGACATATGTGCTTGCGTTAGTCAGGGCCGATAGCCGACGGCCGCCACCAATCAAAAGCGAGAAGCTATACAGACGGACTAGGCCTACATCCACGACTTATGATTTCTCTGAAATTTCACATGGATAACCTCCGTAGCGTAGTTGGTTAGGCGCCTGTCTACGGAGCGAGAGGTTCTAGGTTCAAATCCCGCCTCGGGCATGGATGTAGTGTTTTCCTTCACCTTACTTCACCCTCATCTGCTCTTAAGACATAGTTGTTAAAGGACTGTAAAACCCTCTCACCGCTACTTTGTATATGAAAAAAATATCGCATATGTATTAGAAACATTTGGGCGCTTTAGGAAGGCTAAAAATTGGTTTTTCAGACTGCTTTACACTGGAAAAGTACCAAACATGTTTACGGGCTTTAAGAAGATTTTTTTTTCAGACGTGTCTTAACTGGAAAAGTACCGAACATGTTTTCCAGCCCCGTCAAAACGGTTAAAAACTGCTTATTTCAAATTACTCTATACAGGAAAAGTACCAACCTGATTCGTAAAACAGAAACATTGAAGATTCGTTCACTTAACCTATACTTTCCACATACAGCATTATAGGACTACCGATAAAATGAATAGGAAAAAAAAACTTTTACGAAAACGCTGGCCGCCAATTTACACTGCTCCGCACATGAAAGCGGCACTATTCCTTACACGTTTTGTAATTTTGTATTTGAACCAAATAGCCATAATGGAACTGGGCACCGTTCAGTTTTACAACCTGGGCCTATAATGTATCTTACAAATTGATAGGTCTGAAGGGAACACGATTGGTGATATTGCATTGACGAAACGAGTTAGTTGGTTGCCATGCTACTAAGATTAATGCACCGTATATAATTGCAATAATCTACCCCCCCCCCTAATTATTACCACTTGAAGAGGGACAACGAGAGATATGACAATGGGACTGACCAAGATTTGAATCTGACCATATAAGACAGGAAATCCTCGCTGTGATGGTATTCGGGATTCGAAAATACAAGAATTTGTGGTTTGTTCAAGCATCCCCTTGATGATGTGGTTGGAAGAAACGTAATTGTGTCAACTGACAGTAAGCAGTGTTTTAAAAAAGCAGAAGGAAAAAAAACAGCCTGATGACTTGACTTCAACATTGCGAACACTGGTACGTCTTCTTTGTCTAAGATATTGTTCTAATATGCGATTTAGTTAAAGTATTGTTCAGTTGGGACGCGGTCGTGCATTTCGCTTCTTGCAAGCTACGTTGCATACTAAAAACTGTTTACTAATTTATCAACTACGTCATCATTTTAGCATACTTAGTCGTGACACGAGAATGTAGTTAAAACCGGCCTAGAGTTTGTTGCGAATGGGCTTTGTAAAGGGGAGGGAAGAGTAGTTACTATAATTTCTAATTTGTGCGTCATTGTGTTCTAATCTCCGAAAACAGCAATTACTTAGTAGTACCGGAACTGACGAGGAATAGGCATCATAGTGTTTATAGGTGTTTCGGGATAAAGTGAGCACTCGAAATAACCCTGCCAAAGTTCTATTTTCAGCCAATTCATATCTTTCCGCGCGTAACGGCTGATAACGGGGAATATCTAACCTCTCTGGACACGTCACTTGATGTCTGCGCGTGCAAGATAAAATGTTCAGACAGTATGAATCAGTAAAGTATGATAGAAAAAGTTTATTAATTATATAATATACAATTATGTGAATTTCAGATGATATTATTTTAGTATTGTTGAATTTAAACAGGAAAATGAACAGGAACTATAATGCGTCATTTCGCTGCCAACCATACAAATAGTAAGGGAACTATAGTTAATGTTGAATTATATGCAGTAACGGCTAGTGATACTTTTCAAAGGTAAAACTGTTCTTGCTCGCTTTATCTCGAACGACATTTACTTTTTTAATTCATCTTGCAATATTATATGTTCAGAAAACTGCAAAAGAAGAGGAAATTTGCATTGCCGGATACACCGTAAGGTTTCTAAATTTATATCGTGAAATGTAATTGTCCGATTCTAAGAATTAAAGTTTCAAATGAAAGGCGAAGTCCTAGCAATAAACCTTGAAAAATGTTATTTGCATACTAAACCAATATCGTATAGGAAATGTACTATACAATTTTTTAAAAGTCTTTTTGAATTAATTGCTTTCAATAGTAATTCAATGAATTCTGATTTCCTATTTAAAATTTCGTAACCGAATTTAGTTTGAAAGAGAAAATAAACCTTTCTGTCAGGTTTTTATGTGTATAACTAGAATTAGTCACATAGAACTTTATTAAAAATTTTTTGTTATAGGAAGAGGCATTTTAGCAAAAAAATTATAATTTGCTCTTGTGATTAAAGGTGCTAACCTAAATGCAATGAAAAACGTATCAACCCTAGACACCAAATAAAATTTTAATTTACAGTGGGTTTCGACAAGCTAACGTAAGTAGTTCTCTCAAAAAACTAGAACTACGAAAACAATAGTATAGGTGGTCTAGGATGTGCTGCTTTCATGGATGGTGGTATGTCTTGAAACTACTCGCAGTGACTACCTGCTGTGAGCGGAAATCTAGAATGAATATTGTGTCGCTCAGGATTACTGGACCCTGGAGCGTGAGCCGTGCCCTAACGTGGTACGGATAGTATTTATTCTTGTATAACGATTAAAAACGTATCCAATATGTTCGTTTACGAAAAGAAGACACACTTCAAACTGTGCCCCTATGGTTTTACATATGTCGTCCGCTAATTAAATACATGATTACTAGAGACCTGAAGAATTCGTGTTTTCTTTTAGGCGCAAGCTATAGTTCCAGCAACTATTAGGTCTGTATCACGTTCACAACTGGCCGTTGACTTACTCGACACTTCCTGGAAGTAGCTGAGCCAATAATAAAACTGTAACTATACACAGGCCCACTTGACTGTGTCAGCAAGTAGATAATAAACAGCTGCTATCACATTCAGTACTCACATATTCTTGCAGGCTAGCCTGCAAGTCAATGAACCCGCGAATTTTTCCTTGGTCACTATTGATTAGCAAGCTCCTTATAAGTGTTACAAAATAATTTTCACGTTACAGAAAATATGGACCGTAATCGTAAAACAAAATCATTGAAACCTGATTTGGTTTTAACAAATAAAATAACAGGGTCATCGCTTGAAGTCCCGTTGAAAAACGGTTTTTACGAAAACACTGCGCGCTAGTTTAGTCCTCCGCGCCTAGAGGCGATGAGGTGTTGGACGGACGTGTTATATATTCTACTTATCGCCATTACCGTTTTCAAGCCTCAAATGTAAAAAAAAAAAAAAAAAATACCCCTGAGGTTCACTAACTTTTAAAGTTTAGGGAGTGTTTTTACAGTGTAGAGTCTAACCGCGTATGGCTCACATATTTGACACAGCTTGTGTAGAAGATCATACGAGACAGGCTGTTTCCTCTACCTCGCCGACAGCTCCACGGGCTGCCCGTCAACGCGGGGAGATGGAAGTGTGTCGGAAGAGCATCCCGTCGCAGTCGAATGCCTCCGTGTGGTCCATATACTTTTTTTCCCATTTCCTCGCGCTGCGCGCCCATCTGATGTGTTCGCGAGGCTATTCCCCTCCCCTCGCGGAGAGCGCGAACAGGTTGTAAACGGGCACTGCCTAGGAGGGGAGGAAAAATTATTGACAAATACTTACCGACTGGAAGTGATTGATGGCGCGGGTGTAGAGGGGGTTGTCGTGGTCGCCGACCGAGGAGTGGTGATTTGCGGAGGATTTATCGCGGGGCAAGCCTGCGCTATCTCGATAGACCTGTCTGCCACATATATATCCCCCCCTCCTCCAACTCTGGACGCGTGATCGTGAGATATCTCGCCTTCTGGACACGTCATCGACCTGTTTGAGCGAGACACGCGTGTATATTGAAAATATTGTACGTGGCGACGTCCCAGTGTGCACCTCCATCGAGGTTGACATGCTGAGGCACATTGTCTGCTCGCCAGCTCTGAGTCTATGTCTTAAGAGGGCGTGGTACATAATTCAAATCTAAAAGCATTAAACTATAACTGTAGCTCTCTTGAAGCCAATTTGCGAAAATTAAACAATAGCGATCCTAGACAATAGTTTTACCCAACGTTTTAAACAAAATGGATTCCAATGTTACGAACTTTTTTGGCACAATCTCTGACGCCGGAACCTCATGCATTTAACTGCTGCGCAAGAGATCACGCGTAACGAATTAATAATTATGGATAAATATTTACTCATAAAGTTGGCAAATACCATGATCTAGGATTGTCATTGAGTATTTTATCCATATTGGCTTCGAAAAAAGCGTAGAAATCAATTGATGTTTTCAGCGTTTATTTATCTACCACGCACTCTCCATACGGTAACACAGTAGCAAACACGTCCCAACTTAAGGGTGTTCAAATGCGATAAAGTCGTAATTTTATATTTATATAAAATAGTGTTAGTTTTGTAGACGAAACTTGTGAATACATTTTACTCTTACGAATCAATTTTAGCTCTCAAGTTTTCTCACAACGGCGCGTTAAAGTCAAAATGTGCATGTTCTGCTGCCATGCAAATACTGAAAACTAATTGACTTACGTACGTGAAATAATTCACTGTGAAGTAACATACTATGGGCTACGTAATAAAACATTTTAAAAAAATTCAGCGAACTGTTTTTGTATTCTAAAAAAATTGCTGAATTCGCAAATTTTTTTCTGTACTTTTGCGATTTATTTTTTAAATTCAAATTTTACGCTGTGTATTTTTTTTTTATGTTTTAATGCATAACTTAGCTCATGGGATGTAAGATCATTGTGAATTATTTTGTTTAAGGTCTGTTGGTTTTCACTATTTCCATGGCAGCAGAACAAGAAATTTTGACTTTGACTCCCCGTTTTGAGAAAACTATGAGAGCTAAAATTGTTTCGTAAGAGTAAAATGTATTCACAAGTATCGTCAACAAAAATTTCATAAAAATAAAAATTTATGATTTTATCGCACTTGAACAGCCTTAGGGCCCATGGTAGATAAACAAACGCTTGAAGTGTCAATTGAATTATATATATTTATTAAAGTCGATATCGAAAAACTAAGTACAGCAATCCTAGTTAATGATATTCGCCAACTTTATATATAAGCAAACATTATTCCAAAATACTATATTCGATAAGCGTTATTTCACCCGCCACAATTAAATGTACGAAATTACTGCGTCAGAAATAACGCCTCAGAAATATGTCGGTGGGGAAACATTTTTGTTAAGAAAGTTGGAAAAAACCTTTGTACATGATTGTTGTAGTAATAACTCCACAAGTTTTTCCTTAATGGAATTTCAAAGTCAAAATTTGCATGTTTTTTTGGTTTTATAAGCCGCAAAAACCAATGAACATATTGAAATGGAAAAATTCATATTGAAAATATACAACACAGACATCGGCTTGACTTGTTTTTAAATCAACTGCAAAATATTTTTGTATTTAAAAAATCATCGATAAAAAAGGCAAAACATTTCAAAATTGCAGAATTTTTTTTAAATGCATAAATATTTTGCAGTGGATTTTAAAACATGTAGAACAGTAGGTCGTGACCCGTAGTTTCCGAGTGAATTTTTTTCATTTCATTACGTTCATTTTTTTTGTGCGGCTTGTAAGAACGAAAAACGTGCAAATTTTGACTTTGAAGTGCCACTATGGGAAAACTGTCTGAGAACAATTAATTTTTGTAAGAGCAAAATGTACTCCCATGCAGCGTCTACAAAACTAACAATATTTCATTTCAATATAAAATTACTATTATTTCCACTTGAACGCCCTTAAAATGTAACTGCGGCTAGTATGTGCGTCGACATGCTTTCACGTTGTATAATTTATATCTTCACGGACGAAAAACGCACATCCACATAAGGACTCGAGAGCTGGCGCGCGAAAAATTGTTGCTGTTTCACTCAGGAATTAGCCTCGTGCGGCTCATTGTCCTTCTACACAGTGGCGTAACAAAGATTTGGGGAGTGCTACACTTGGAATTTTGACAAATGAATGTGTATGACCCTTTTAAATGGATGCATGTGTTTTGGCCCGAAAGGGAGGGGTGGGGGAAGCGAAGGGAATCCCAGAATAATTTTCTGAGAAAATTGAATTCTATCGTTCAAGATGGTGGTATATAAAAGTTATACTGTCTATAAGCTCATTTGAATATACAACTTGTAGAAATAAATAATTTTTTTTGGTAGTGTTATTTTTTTAATTTTGTACAATTTTGTAGGAGCTAAGGGAAAAAAAGGCGTTTGTAACTACTAACCTCCCTCAGGTGAGTATGTTCATCTGGCGAAATGGGACCCACATGCTGACTGAATAGTTTACACAATGATGCGGTAACACTGACCCTGAGTTTGCCGGCGTGAACAAGTGGACTGCAACGCCAAAGTGGCCAGTGATACTGGACTCATTAATCTGTATGGCGTGAAGTGAGAATACTTTTTTTTACTCGAGGACTCCGACAAGACGCATAGGACCACATGAGACTGAGAGTGGGTGGCTTAACAACTACACCCAGTGTGCCAGTTTTTTTAATCTGAACAACGAGGAGGAGACTATATTTTGCGTGGTTTGTTTGCAAGACAACTTGCTACCATTATATGATGTACACTTAGGCAAAATTACATCTTAGTGTGTGACTTGTATACTGTGCAGGCACGGGTGGATTTAAAATGCGGGGGGGGGGGGGGCATGCTGATGGAGTCACCCCCTTCCCCCCTTTCCACCCCATCCCTTAAAAAAAACCGTGTTCTACATTATGTACCAAAGTATGTCCACTTGACTCAAGGAAATTGGAGTTTTGTTATATCATGATCCAAGTACATTTAATGTGTCCTACTTGTATGCATGTAATTTTTAATGTTCTGTAACAGTAAACAACCACGCTTTTGAGATGACTGGTATGTTTACAATCCATAAAATCACATATGCCCCCCCTCCCAAATATATGTTTCTAAATCCGCCACTAAAAACAGTTTTTAATTTTTTTTTACTGGAAAGTAAAGTATACTACCGCATAGTGATATACAAATAAACGTCCGCTGATAAAATATCTATTCGGCAAAAAAATCTCATCGAATTTTGATGAGTAGTTAAGATGTTATTGACAATTGAGTATTTCAGCCGTCCGATCGACGTCGTACCTTTCGATACCCCTCGAGTCGAACGTTCGTTTGTGTTGCGCTTTTGACGATATGCCCCGGGCGGGCGAACAAAGCCTGCCAGTTAAACGTTAACAGATGTGTGCACCTGTTGAACCTGGGCGGACACATCATTCATACTAGAATTAAGCTCGCGGAGTAGAAAGAGGTGGACAGACGATTGCCAGGGCAAACTGGAAAAGATAAACAAACTACTGTCAAACCGCTTGAGTTCCTCATGTATAGTTGCCAGGCCGTACCATTATTACGACCTAATTTACCACTGTATTTTTGCCCGTTGTACCATAATGGATACTCATATGCGGATTATTAATAAATGTACCATAATTTCTCTGTGAACATAGCATTAATTTTTTGGTTGTTGGCGGCATATTTGAACAGATAATAATCGAGATTACTAATAGTGGGTTACGTGGTTTTCTTTCGTGTTTTGATTATTTCATGCAAAAAAAGTTTGTAAAATGTGACTGGCATTTGAACGATATTGTACAAGTAATAAACAGTGTTCCATTTATAATAACAAAGCTCATGTTGTCCTTCGGAAAACTACAAATTCTAGTTCAGAGAGTGATAAATCGTCCCAGTTTTGTGTAGAAGGCGACGATGTTTCATTCCCTGTACGAATTTTCGAAATCACTCCAGGTGTAAAATAATTTATTATATTGTAATATATCGAAATATCTCTCAACACTTTACAGGTTTCAAATACTATGATACGATGTAAAGAATTTAAACATCTAAGGTTAATTTGTCTATGGATAAAAAAATGTGTTTTATTCATAGAGGTAATATATAGTAGAGGGAACATGACGTCACAAATGTGTGTCCAACATGGTCTCGAGCACGGCCATAGAAAAACAGGTCTGGACCCTGGAGTTGAAAATTGACCCCGTTATGACTGATTGGCGCCACTGGCACACTGGAGTTGTTTTAACATTGCGTAAATGGGACTACAAGGAGCAAGCACATGTCGGAGCTGCTAGGAGAACTACTAGTACGACCCTGTATTGCAATGTTAAAACAACACTTCATTGCTAGTGGCGCTTTCAGTCATAGAGGGGTCAGTTCCATATCGTTGGTAGATAGGCGAGTGTCCAGACCTGTATTTCTACGACCGTGGTCTCGAGAGTTTGGTGTCGTTCATTTACGTTTTCTCGGCGTAAAAATGCAGTCGTGTTGTTTGAAACTCATGGCGTACCTTCCAGAATATATATTTAGTCATGTGGTGTCACCAAGACCTCGGTTCAAAACCTTATAGTAAGTATGTAGCTAATATTTACTATTTACTAAAAACAGCTGGGTTAAGGAAAACAATAACGAGGCAAACGTTGTTTACATTTGTCGTTCTGAAATTTCTGCGCAATTATACTATGCGATAATTTGGTATTATGCTCTCCTTAGTTCATATATTCATAAGGTACCAAAATAACCCAACATAGTTGTGATTACTAAGCAATTATTATCTTTTCTCTCAATGTTATTTCAAATCTCCCGCGCATATTTCACTAAAGTCACGTGACACATGTTGAACACACAATTTCGTAGGCAGCTCTATAGAGGATACTCCCTCTACCCTATATTTACTCTAAGGTTTTATTATTAGAAAAACAACAGTTGTTGCAGTGTTGTATAAACATGGACTACACGTTCTTATTCATTAGTTTTCTTTGTATTGATATAATGTTTCTACTGGAGGTAGAACACAACCTGAGATACTGAAGCTAGCCGTGAATAAATATACCTCTGTCAATATTTATTATATTGTGTTATGATGTATTTATTTTATTGGGCGTTTCACGGGCCCTCGAACAGCACATGGCCTTTGTAGAGGTACACGGGGGCAGGGTGTAGGAATCGGTCAGGATCTGTTAAAGGTACCATCCCAGCATTCGCCTGGAGTTATTTCGGGAAACGATGGAAAATCGAATGCCGGGGATAGAACCGAATACGAGGCGAGTGTTTTAACTCTACTCCACCTCGCTCGGCCATTTAATATTTAGTTACCGGACAATATTTAATGTTACTACTTATAACCTACTATTAACATAATTTTGTTAATCTATAACTATCTGAAATGGTATGACATACATTGTTTTACAAATAGTTTAACCGTAATAACAAAATGCGAGAAAAAATATTCAAAAACGTCGTACCTTAATTAATACTCATTAACTCATACACAAATTTCAGTTTTTCATTATTTACGAACTCACATTTTGTCAAGTTAATGTATCGCATTCATTCCTGTAAAATAAATAAATCAGCACACATATAATTTACATACACCTACATAGCTAAACTAAATGCCAGACAATCAAATTGCACTAATTTTGAATAAATATGTATTATTATCTCTTATAACATATAGTATATGTTATTTCTGCTGGTTAGTGACTTTCTGAAATTCTATGATATAAAAATTTAAACTCCAAATATTTTGACCGTATTCGCAATACGATACGAAATAGAAACACAAAACTTCTCTTCACGTTTATCATTCATTGTCATCAGATCATTCTCTAATGTCTCTCAGTTGACGACGAGACTTTGTCCTACTACTTAAGTTTGTCGCGAAGTTTGTTTAGGAGTTGTCCATTGGGTCGGCGGTCCCGATTACATTCAGCACTGCCCATAACCTATAATATCTAAAAACTGTATTTTATTGGGGCCAAATATGTTAAGTTTGGGAGTGGTGCATCGTTTACAGTGGTTTTTAGTTTCAGGGATGTTTCCATGTTAAAAATATTAAAGATGATTACAAAATGGATGAAAGAAATATTTTAGCAGTGCTCACTTTATCGTGAACAATCTACAAACGACTGGTTTGTATGTTAGAACACTGAAGATTTTAAAGAGTAATTTGAAATCAAGGAACACTTAACACACGCGATGTCTGGAATAGTGAGGTCGTTCATTTCATGTTTCAGTAGAGGCGAACGTCATATGAGTGTATTTTATGCGTTTATACATAAGTCTTTAGTACCTGTAATTCAACTTTCACACAATACATTCGAACTTTCATTCATTAACCGACAGAATCAAAACTCCATTTCCCAGCGAGTCAACACTACCATTTCTAAATACGTGTCACCAATTGAATGCTCCACAGCAGTTTAAAGATACTAATATTTTTATTTACATATCAAATAACTACGAAAGAAATATGCGTACATGTCTCTCAGTAATATTAAACAGCTTTTTCATTATAATTTGTTGTTATTGAAAGACCTTTATAACTTTTTTGGAACAGAACCTTTTGTATTAGGCTACATGTAGGCCCTGAGTATTTCATTCAACTTTCATATATATATTTTTTTTTTTCCAAGAACACATTGCGTACGGAAGTAGAGGAGCGCCTGTATTGAAATAATGTTTACGTTCGTTATAAGTAGCCAAGGCACGGCACCAAGTGCGATGTTGCCCGGCTCATCTGGTGCGGTATCGCCTCTACCGCACGACACTGGAACGGCGTGCAGTGGTATCGTAGGACACTCGCCTGACTGACACATTCACTGGTGACACCATCTTATTATAGGTGAAAAGTTTTAAGTAAAGTCCAATACACCTCTCTATTGTAGTATGACAAGCATCCCTTCAGTAGTTGTTTAGATATAATAGATTGAAAAAGCAGTTTTTTTAGGTTCTCTGAAAAAGTATTTCTCATTAACGTGATGTTTTGAAACTACTATTCCGATGTCGTTTGAAGTGTTTGTTCTTTTCGTAAATCCACATATCAGAAACACGTTTAGAAGTTTCTTAGAAAAAAGAGCTCTGCTAGCTCACTGCAACGCTAGTTACAAGGCAGGCGGGCGCCTTAAGGCCATGGTCTTTCATTTATTTCAAACAATTGCAAATAACTGGAATATTTTTTTTAACAAAATGCTGTGAAAAATTTGAGACTGTTTACAGTCATACGATACACAATTTTGCCAGAGCGTATGTTTGAAATAATATACCGTTTGCTAGCAAAAACATTATTTTACTTCATTTTAGCTTATTTTGACAATACAATTTGTGATATTTCAGGGGCAAAAATCTAAAAATCCGTACGGTGTATTGCAACAGAATTCAGAGACAAACGATGATATATAAGTGTTAAAACTCTAAGAATGAATTTTTGATATATGTATTGATTTGTGTTAAAATATATTTTTCGAAACCACTACAAAACTTAAGAGTGACCTTAAAATTGTTGGAAGCATCATGTCGACAACAGCGACGAAGTCTGTGACGGTGTTCCTGTGACTATACCGCAGCCGTGGCCACCTCCCGACCGACCAGATAAACAAAGCCAGCTCCAGCCTCCAGAATCATCATCTCATCTCGACGCGATCCCTCCCTCCCCCTTCGCGATCGTGAAGGGTAAAGTGGGAGGGGGAAGCACGGTCGCCCTCCCCTAAACTCTCCCTCCCCTCCACTCCCACCCCTCCTACACTTGTTGCGAACGGGGAGGCGGGGCCGGGCACCCGCTATAAACCACTCAGTACTGCTCACTTCTCCGTTTCAATCGCTCGCCCGGATCAGCGAGCTGATACACAGCCGTTCTCCCATTCTTTATTGCAACAAATAGTTCTTTCGGAGCGAGAGTAAAAAAATATCTCCCATTTCTCTTTTTCCTTTGGCTTTGTGGTTTTTATCGAGGATTCCCTGCATTCGTCATGGCTAAAACAAGCATGCTGCACAAGATCTTGCAAAGACGCTAGTGTTCTCGATTTTCCTGTTGAAAGTATGTAGTTCCTGTCCAAGTAATATTGTTACGTTGGTTGTGTTTTTTTTCTTCTTCTGATTGTACGCTCTGTCATAGAATCGAAACAACCAAGCTAATTTCGATTGCAAAAAAGTTTTTTTTTCCTTCGCTGTCATTATTTTATAAGCAAATTCGTTTTCATTTTCTAGGCTGAAAATTCTGGTCGAGTCTTATCTTTTATAACTTCACACCATCGTCAGAGGTACGTAATTAAAATCCCCTAAATTAAGTTAATTACTTTGTATTTTATGTGAGACACCGAGCTATTGACCGATTAGCAACTATACGTGTCAAAACACACTCAAAATTTATTAAAAAAAAAAAAAAAAAAAAAAACAAGTATACAGTAAATATTAGTACCCCTTAAGTATGGTAAGTTTATTTTAATGACATTAATAAAGCCTAGGTTATATTGACTCGTAATGATTATATGTAGAGCCAACGATTTTTGGTGAAAAGAATTCTGCAACAATTTGTTTCAATACCTTGTGTGCACAAATGCAGCTCTGCTTCTTGAGTATTGGCAGAATGTAGGCGTGGCTCATTTGACTAGTGCCAGCAGGGCCAAGGTTACTGCGACACCACACGTCTGTGATTTGCGGGTAAAACCCCGAGACGCTGGAAATTTACAACAGCCAATCGCTGACCACGAAGCAGAGCTGCATATGTGTACATGAGGCATTGAAACAAATTGTTGCAGAATTCTTTTCACCAAAAATCGTGGGCTCTAATTATATGAAATTGTGCATCATCGAAACGTACAAAATTGCAAAAGGAAAAAAAAATACACACAGAAATTTCTGAAGTGTGTGTGTGTTGGATGTAGAGAGTACTATGCTTTATCCGATGACTGGCAGCTCGTTAGCGTGTCGTCGTGACCAAACAATCACAGTTATTGATTGGCCAAGTGGACAATGTTTGAAGAGTTCTCACGAAAAACGTTTTTGCTGGCAGCTTGCCAGGTGCCGTAGACAGGTGATAGCGTCGTATTTAACTCTCTTATGGGCTACCTCCTGAGAGTAGGTATAGATCACAGTTATTGGTAGGGCCACGATTTTGTCGCGAAAAGATTTTTGCCACACTTTGTTTCAGTGACTCACGTGCACATCGGCAGTTCTGTTTCAAGGTTATTGGCAGCGTGCCTATGTTCAGACACGTTTCTCATTTGCCTGCACCAATCAGAATAAGATTATTGTGAGACTGTACGTCTATAATTTGCCAAAGCCAGTGAGAGTAAAATCATCCAATCACAGACGATATAGCAGAGCTGCAGGTGTGCACATGACGCATCGAAACCAAATGTTGCAAAAATCTTTTCGCCATAAAATCGTGGCTCTAGTTATTGGCATGTTTACCGTAAATGTGAAATGGAGTTCAAGATAATAGTATTTTTCAAATTAGATATTCTCCATCAATTTATTTAGCTTTAACCGATTTGAGTTTGAGATATTTTGGTCAGCGCTTTACATCGAGGTCTTTAACGCTGGTGAGGGGTAACACGAGGTGAGTATGGAGCAGCGTCGGAATGTAAGAGCGGGGAAAACGAGAGATCACATAGAAAACCCTCCAACCAACGGCATCGTCCGGAACGATTCCCACATACGAAAATTTGGAGAAACTCCACCAGGAATCGAACCCAGATTGTTTCAGTGGGAGGCTAATGGTCTGACCATTCGGCCACCGCGCTGTTTTAACCAATCTTATTTTACAGATAGTGGACAAAATGACACTACACAAAGTATGGATTATCATAACCATTAATTTGGAAACATATCATTGCAACACATTGAAAAAAAATTGCAGTATGATAAATATTTTTTGTAAAATTGACGGTGAATTGTTTGGATCTCAATTTTACCACAGTTGTTTGCACGATCACTTTGTTTTTGCTATCCAAGTAGGTCATGCAAAAATGTTTTTGTGAAAGTACAAAACATTTTGTAAAAATGTAACAAGAGGTTGAGTTGATGTATTCTTCTCTGGAAATATTTTGCATTGAACACGCTGTTAATAAACACGTATTCTATTCGTTCCTGAATGCATTGAAATTGATGTGGCATATGTATTTTAGTAGGCTACATATTGTATCATACAAATTAAGGTACAAGAATTAGAATTAATAACGTAAAGTGACAGTTGTAAAAAATGCAGCTAAAACAGGATACATGCCTCGCCGTTCCATTGATTTAAAACTAAACTGTTGAGGTGCATTTGATTAGTTTTTCAAACACCCAGCGAATTATGGAAACTTCAGCTTTCTGTGTCTCGACAGCACGGCCTCGGGTGGCACACGAGGAAACGACAACACCAGTCTGTTTGTCCAACGACTCTTGAAGATGATAGCTGCGACGACTGCCGAATCATTGAGAATAAATAACGAACAGTCGACGTGGTTCAGAATTCGAAGAGAACGGTCCCGAGAGCCTGCGACCTGCATGTGATGACTAGAAAGGATGATTTATCGCGGGAAAACTTGACTGTTTGCTGAATTTCAACGCACGTTCAGTTTACCACACTCTAAATCTGAATTAATGAATATTCACAGATTCATGCTGATGGACGGAGCAGTTTCAACAATTTGAATCAGTGAAAATAGTCCTTGTTTAGTTAGTAAATATTTACAGTTTTTTTTTCAGTTGTTTTCAAAGTACAGTTTTCTCTTATTAAATTCGTAAAAAAATTACTAGAAAATCTGTGGACATTCACTAATTAACTTGTGGAATGTTGGCACTCTTTTTCGTAATCAGTGAATAGTCATCGATTTCACAGTGGTTTCTTACGAATTCAATTTGTTGAAACTGTTCCAGCCATCGGCGTGAATCAGTGAGTATTCACTAATTCAGATTAAGAGTGCAGAAGATGAGTTGCTTCCGCTTTTATGTGGAGCTGTTTCCCTATTTGGCTGATCCCTATTATTGATTTGCAGACAGCTACGTTGTGACACACGTGTGTCACGCAATCATGTGTGTTGCTATAAACTACAGCGGTCTCAAGGGTATGTTGGCACAAAACATTTTCGCGACATATCATCCTTTCTAGTGATAACTATTTCTATGCAAAGTTTCGGTAAATGAATCGCCCTCCTTTTACTTCCTTTACCTAGTTTTTGGACCGCTATAAAGTGATTGGGGAAACGTACATTTAACCTTCTTGTCGACTTTACACGACGCCTGCCTCCCTTGTTACAGCGTAAAGGCAATTATCCAAACTGAATATCAAGTTTTGTAAAGTTAATTATATATTTGCCGTAGTGTACATACATAACTTAACTCGCAGTGTATAGAGAATTACCGATTTTCAGCAGTAGTCTACTACTCAATCATTCACGGAGAGTTCTGCAAACGGAGCTTATTCGAATGAGGGGCGGCGGTGGCCGAAGGGTCAGACCTCTCGCCTCCCATCAAAGCGATTCGGGTTCGATTCCTGGCGGGGTCGGTCCGCGGATTTTCGCATGTAGGAATCGTGCTGGACGATGCCGTTGGTCGGCGGGTTTTTCTCGGGGATCTCCCGTTTCCCACGCCCTTTCATTCCAGTGCCACTCCATACTCACGAGGTGAGTCACCTTCACCAGCGCTGAAGACCTCGATGTTAAAGCGCTGACCAAAATCTCACTCACTCACTTATTCAAATGGTAATCGAATAGGGAGAATTCCTAGAAAAAGTTTTTTATATTTACATGATTCTTCTGAATTATTTCGGCACTAGATGCAGTCAGGCAAAGCAATAGCTCCGTGAACATTGTCGTTTTAAAATTATTCAGCTTTAAAAATGCCATATTTTCAAACACCGCCACAAACATTGAAAGTGCGTTCTTATTGGCTAACACATTTATGACGTGGTCTTACTTGTTTTGGTTAGCCACCACACGCCGGCACTATTGTATGTATTGGAATTTTTCAACAACTTAAAAACTGATAAAATTTAGCGAACCCGTGGTTACGGAAAAGTTAATTCGGGGAAATCGCCCATTGTTTGGGCATACGTGGTTGTAGATTGGTAGTCAACAACGAAGATTTATTTCACTTGAGTTGATTTTAAAGTAATGACGACAGCAATGTAGACCTATTAGTAGCTCTCACACACTGCGACGTTTTAGTTATACGTTTGAGCTTATGTAAATTTAATTTAAATTCCAGAGAGAAAATAACTTACTACGAATTCATTTTAATGTTTCAGATCAGGTATATAATCCTAAGTTTAGGTTTGAAAGGTCAGCCGAACGAAGTTCACTTGCGTACAAAAAGTGAACCTGTCGAACTAATATTTGGAATGCGTTTAACCAAACCTGGCACAGACTATGATCGAACATTCTGGTTGCGCGAGTCGGTAAAATAATATGGCAGATCAATAATTTTATTACAAGTAAATTTTTTCTCTCAGTAATTTTTACGTTTCTCGTGAACGGCATTGAGACAGCTGTGCTGCCATCTCAGGGTAAGATTCGCAAGACCTCGCCCACCCCTCGAATTATCGGCCAATCACGGGTGCCTTGAACTCGCCTATTGGCTAGTGACGTTGCCGCAGCCATTGGAACAACCAAAACACTACAGCTGCAGGGATTTCGTCGCAAACTGCAAGCTATTGACTGCAATTTTAACTTAAAAGAACTTATTTGTTTTATGCTAACCGTGTCATGTTGTACACAATACAGCATTACATACGTAAACTTTATTTTTGTCGTTAATTTGAAGCTTAAAAGTGCGTGGTAGATAAATAACTGCCGAAATCATCAATTGATTTCTACGCTTTTTCCGAAGACAACATGGATAAAATACTCAATGCCAATCCTAGACAATGGTACTTGCCAACTTTATGAGTAAATATTTATCCAGAATTACAAATTCGTTACGCGTAATCTCTTGCGCCGCAGTTAAATGCACGAGGTTCCGGCGTCAGATATTGTGCCTCAGAAGTTCGTAACACTGAAAACAATTTTGTTTAAAACGTTGGCTAAAACTATTGTCTAGGATTTTTATTGTTTAATTTTCGCAAATTGGATTCACGAAACCTACATTTAGAGATTGATGCTTTTAGCATTGAATTATGTACCACGCCCTCTTAAAACATGCAGTACGCCTTGATTTATCAGACGGCGCTCAAGTTAAGATTTTATTCCGAGTAAATTGCATTTTATTGCTGCGCAAACGAACTATTATCCACATTTATACTCTTCGGAGTTCAAGCCGTACTTGATTTTACCGCATCAACTACTTTATTTAACACAATTTCACGACTTGAACGTATGTTGCTGTCATTTGGATGTTGTGTACATATAAATGTACAGTATCGTGACGTCACAGGGACTTCAACATGGCGGTTCACGTTTTTGCCGCGCGAAACAGACTGCTTATTTTATTTAAGTTTTTTCTGGAGTTACACAGACGCAAAGAAAGAACGTATGGTACCGTGAAATTAAACGTACTTTTAAATAAAAATCTGATAAAAAATATGAATTTTCCCCATTACCACCATCCATCGTTGTGATGGTAGGTCTAGGTTTATGTACAGTTTGCGGCCTCAACTTGCATATGTTCGAGTCCCTCTCTCTCTCTCTCTCTCTCTCTCTCTCTCTCTCGCTGTCTCGCCCTACTCACAGACTAAATAGTAATACAGACGTGAAATGACGTGGCGACTCGTTTGATACGGGCGAACTTGGCCGCTTATTGGCTGACCGAGGTTGTTGATTCCAGCCCCGTGTATGTTTGGTTTCTGCATGTTTCGACACGTTTCCTATTGGCCTGGCTGCCGGCTAGCAGGGCAGTCGCTTTACGCTGATTGGCTGAAGGCGTATCCGCCATGTTGCTGGCCAGGGAAGCCATTTTGCTGGCGTGTGAGACTGAGTTCGCTGTCCTACCAGCTATTTCACTTCTGTATTCCTAAATATTCTGTGCCCTACTACTGGACGCTAGGTGTGTCCCCGGATAATAACATTGACCTCCTACTACCATCTTCACCTGGGAATACTGGACGGAGTAGTGAGCAGCGCGCTGTCTGTACCTAGTCCTTCGTGAGGTTTACCCAGCTGCTTCCTCCACCTCTGCGTCGTGACTGCGATTTCCTCGCCTCGCAGCGGCACCCTATCGACGCCGGAGATGACGACGCTTTTAAAAGAAATTTTAATCCGTGGAAAATGAAGCTCCAGTCCCGCGCGGAGTCGCTATCTGCCGCTGGCCGTCTCCGCCGATCTGAATGTGCGCCGCCCCAGGATCATGGCATTGCGTTAGTTACGGTGTTCAATTAACAGTTTTTTTTCCCTTCTTTACCTCTCGGGAACCGCGTGATCATCGATAAAGTGCACGAAGAAAGGGGGCAGCGTTGAGAGACGCCTTCTGCGATTGGTTCGAGTTTTCTTACCGCTGGGGCGGTGCTATGACGACATCGGCTGGAGAGCTTTACTTACTTTGAACTACATTCCTGGTACGTTTCCGTAGTTGTGTCGTACCATAATTACTGTATTCTAAGGGGTGTTTCTAAAATGACGGGAGAGGGCCAACGGGCAATCATAACCCCTTCCCTGAAATGAAACACACTTGTTAAACAAATTGCATTATACTATTTCAACTCACAGAAAATTCTTCATCGGTAACTAAGAGTCAGTGGTCTTTTATGAAAAAGAACTTTGCAACAATTGTAGAGTGGAAATTGTAAATTATCTAAGTGCGGAAAGACGCTGGATACAGTTAGTTACATCAAAATGAACTATGTCCTGGTGCCTTTATTTTGCTGTAAGATATAAGTCCCAATAACTGTCTTAATGGTTTTTATGATCGTAGAAAAATTGTATGTCCCATATGTATGCATACTCTTGCATCGCTGTTTTTCCCTTTTACCCGAAAACATTTTTTTTTTGGCACTCAGACAGATCATTTATAATTTCCAATGTCCTATGTGCACATCTGAGGTTATGCTTCATTCTGAGTGATTGGATGGTTGTAACTGTCCGCGTCTCAAGGTTGTATCCGCAAATATCATACATACGGTGTCGCAGTAACCCTGTTCTGATTGGCACAGTCAGTCAAATGAGCGACGCCTCTACACTAATACATTCTGCCAATAACCATGTAGCAAGGCTGCACATGTGCAAATTAAGGCACTGAAACAAATTATTGCAATATTATTTTCACCAAAAATCGTTGGCTTTATCGATAACCTGTTAAAGAATGCAGTAATATTCAAGTAAGTACTTGAATAAGCATTGTTTTAGTAAACTACATTGTAATAAAACTTTCTAAAATGTTTAGGAAGTTATTATCCCAGGCGCAGTGTGGGACAGTTACTATACTTCCTTCTTGTAAATTTGCAAAACCTTACCGTTGTTACAATACAAGTCTAGTAACCTTAGTATGCATTTGACTGTTTTATAAAAAGCTTTAGGAGAGCTACCATGGATATTTGGGAAACTTTTCGACCATACCTACTTTCTACTATTTTTTAGAGTGTACCAAAGCTAGGCAAAGGTGAAAATGGTTTACAGGGTGTTCAGAAACACACCTGATAAGTACATTACGCGAATCCTGGTCTGAAATGGAGACTAAAATATTATTTGCAAAATGCTGTATGATTACATTTTATATGCACAATGTGGCAACATAACGCTGTATTTAGTGCCCTCTATACTCTGTCCACTCTAAGATTGCAGCAGAAATATAAATTGCTAGTGAAATAAATCAAAGCATTTGAATTATATCTTGACTCCTCACATTGTAATTGTGCCGTAGCATTGTTACCTTGTATTTTTCAATATTTCAAATGAAATTTACGCTGAGCTAAAAAAGTTATTGACATTCACTTCAATGAATTAGCTGCAACCTTAGAATGGATAGAGTATAGCACTCCACAGATATCTTACTTTGCGTACTATTTTTAATACTGCTGTTTTGACTTGTATATAATGGGTCCAGGTTAAAATCCTGAGCAGTCCAAACACGATTCTATGTTTACTTGACGTAATATACATGAAATAATACCTGGTCGTGGACCGCAGTGTTGCCACATTGCGCACATAAAATGCTGTAGTACTTTTGCCACTAACATTTTTGTCTTCATTTTAGCCCATAATTCGCGTGGTGTGATTATTAGGCGTGTGTTTCCGGACATCCTGTACACATCCTGATGCAAGAGATGTTACTGTCACACGCAGGATTTCTTACCTTATAACTAGGGCCACGATTTTGTCGCGAAAAGATTTTTGCCCCACTTTGTTTCAGTGACTCACGTGCACATCGGCAGTTCTGTTTCAAGGTTATTGGCAGCGTGTCTTTATTCAGACACGTTTCTCATGTGACTGCACAAATCAGAATAAGATTGTTGTGAGTCTGTACGTCTGTAATTTGCCAAGGCAAGTGAGAGTAAAATAATCCAACCACAGACGATGTAGCAGAGCTGCAGCTGTGCACATGACGCATCGAAACCAAATGTTGCAAAAATATTTCCGCCATAAAATCGCGGCTCTACTTATATCAGTTGAAGCAAAATATGTCCTGTGGGTCTATCCCCAGTATTTTCATTGGAAATTGAAACATGGCGAATAAAATGCAGAAGTAAATCAGTGGTGTTACATCGGACCGTATTGTTCGTGTTTGAAAATCAACAGTCACAGATAAACACTAGTCAAGGGCCTCAGGAATTGTGCAGATTGTTTGTGCCATACCGTGTGAAATGTGCCTCGTCGGTAAACTATAGGTAGCAGCACAACTGCCGTTCTTCATTTAACCAGGGACCCACACGTGTATGACATTTTTGCATCAAATTATGCAAAGAATAAGCCCCATGTGCGTGACGGTAACTCCTCGTTAATCATTCTGTGTAACTGGTGTGCTTATGTCTCAACTATTTACCCTAGAACTATCATAAGAAGCTATCGGAAAACGATGGCATTATTTTGCGGAGGAATGTTTTATTTTATCTTTTCCATCTGAAAAGCACAACCTCCACTATGAACGCATTAGGCCTGATTGACATGCTATTGTTAGAGAGACTGGAAAATCGCGAAAATGTTTAAAATAGTCTCCAATAAACTGTATTATATTAACCGTGACACGTGTGAACAGTTTTAGGACAAATCACACACGCTGTGTGTCCAAGCTGTGCAGTTCTAACTGGGCCTGCCGTAGAGAGAAAAAAATACTACAAATAAACGATAGCCAATGTTGGAACAAAACATTCAATGTTATATACATCACGTTGAAGCCTAGCAAACAGTCAACTATTCCCGCGATTTTCCAGCGGCTCTAGCTATTGTGTTTCCGTCCTTTCCAAATGGTTATACCCAACACCTCTCTCAGGTCGTGTGCTGTACGTCAATGTCTGCAAGTTCCCTTCAGTATTTTTATAATATTACGGAGGAAAGTGTTGAATGCGCTGTGAAAATAAAAAAAAATGCAATCATTTTGACGAGACGTTCACTTTTTCCGAATGACGGTAAGGCAAGTGGGCTTTATGTCTCGTTGACAGCGTGGTAACACACAACTTGGTACAGCGACATGAACTGGGAGAGAAATCGGCCATGACCTTTGAGGAACCATCCTAGCACTCGCCTGGAACGATTTCGAGAAACCGTTGAAAACTGAAATCAGGATGGCTAGTCATGGGGATCGAACCCGGGCCCTCCCGAATGCGAGTCCCACGTGTTACCGACCGGTGCGCTGCCTCGCTCGGTCCTGAGTGACTGTAGCGTATGTTTGTAAAGCTGCACGTTTAACATCTAAAGTCTTAAGTGTGCGGTTCATCTCAGTTTTCAACATCTTTTTTTATTTTTATATTTGTACCAGATACATATTATTTTTCTTATTTTAGACATAAATTGTGATTAAATCTTCCTCTTAGGAAATTTTTGTATCCCTCATTCGTAAAAATTTGCACTTTACGGTTTTATGTATGCCACTAAAGCCAACTGACATACCAAACCGAAAAAATTCACAGTGTATACCAATGTTGTAGGCTGTGATTTGAAATATATAAAAATAACAAAATAAATTTTTGGATTTTAAAAATGTTGTTGAAATTTTTGATTTTTCATTTCAAAATTCAGCATTTTTTTTTATTAAATACGAAATATTTTATTTTTTGTTTTTATATTTGTCAAATCATAGCCTTCAAAATTGTTACACACTGTGCATTTTTTCCGTTTGGTATATGTCCGTTTGTTTTAGTGGCGTACATAAAACCGCAAAGTGCAAATTGTAACGTTTGCGACTCATTACGCAAAAACTATGAGAGATACACACTTTTCCTAAGAGGAATATTTAATCACAATTTGTGTCTAAAACAAGAAAAATTACATCTGGTACAAATATAAAAATAAAATAAGACGTTAAAAACTTAGGTGAACCGCGCCCTTAATTAACTTTATACCTGTACTACTCAAAGAGTGGAGACAAACACAACATTTTTATTTTTTTTCCTTCATAAGCGAATACGAGAGAAACATTTACAAAAGGTATGTCCATGTGTGCATGTTTTTAGATTTTCGAAGGATTCATCCGTCAATAATAATAATGAAAAACAGTCATTTGGCAAAAATATAGGAATTCGTGTCAGTTTTGTGCACATTTCTTGAAAGAATTGAGGGTTTGTTATAGTCGTATACAGAGTGTTGCAAAATTGCATGTGCATATTTTGGGGGAAACAATCCAACAATCCTTACATGTAGAGGAACAAAACATGTTTATATGAACATTGGTAGAAAACGCACACTCTTAAAAATTATTTGTTAATATAGTACACTGACGTATGGGACTGTTAGGGAAGCAAGTATGGTAAAATTGCTTCCCATATAATACTGATACCGTTTCTACATATTTTTAGGGAACACTGGAGTTACCGGACTTTTATAGGAAGTGTTAATCATTTACTTCGTTTACAGGATGATTCAGGGTAAGTGTTCCATACGGAATATGGATTAATAACTTCCAGTATTGTTTAGGAAGTTGTTTGCAGTGCACCGTTACTGTACTACAGGTCTCATGACACGGCGCTCGGGCTGATTCATGCTACTGTGCCACAGTACATAGGACAATGTCTACCTTACAATTAAATACCACTTGTCTGATATGCAACTGTGGTGCAGAAATAATGCATTTTCTGACCTTTGTTCTTACAATGTCTTCTGTTCCTCTAGATGCTAGTGTGAGGATGCAAAAAAATATTACCATGAAATTTTGCAACATTCTGTATAGAGATGTCTACAGTTTGCCGTAAGTGATGTGTGTCTTCGCCAGGTGTGATTGGGGTGAGGGTGGGAGGTTTGGGGTGTCTGTCCCTCCTCCCTCTTACTCATAAAAGTTCTTGTAAAATTTTTTAAAATATTTTACCAGTATAATATTGAATGTTTCTTGACGAAAACTGCTGAATTACACTGTTTTGCACCTTGGAATCCACACTTTCTCGAGGGTGGACCTTCGGACCCTCCGCTTAAAAAAGACAGTCAGTGTTAATTTACAGCATTCTAAGGTTAACCTCCTCCTCGTCCCAATACACAAATCCTGTCCAAACCACTGATATCCACTTTGACTTTTGTAATCGGAACACGACGAGGGTGATCGGGACCAAGTAGACACCGTGGGCGAATCTTGCTCGCACTTCATTGCATACAGTGGGTCGTACATTCTCATGGGTTCATAGGAGCGAGTCTTTCATGCTATCAGGGGGATGATGTGAAGTTTCACACTCAATAATCGCTTGTTGACATATGCATCATTGCAGCCGTCGCTGCGTATCGGTTACACCGGCAGTCGATCTTCAGTTGTTGATGCGAGCACCTGAAGGGGGGAGGGGTTGTACTATCGTCTTAGGGAAACAAAGGATGTACGCGGAGTCTTGTCGTGTGGAAGTCTCTGCGGCCGCACCTAACTCCTGTAATCTGCGGAGAAGATCTGTTCAGAGGGATGGCCTTGCGAGGGAGGAGGGGGGGCAGTATATGAGGGGCGGAGGTTAGCTGCTCCCTACAAACACCAAGCACCTCCCTCCCTTTTCCACGCCTCCCCCAACCCGCCTACCTCCTTCGACTGCTTTCTTTATTCAAACAGCTTTATCAGATTCGCGTATTCTCACGTTTCCTCCGCCTCAAATTAATTCCCTCCGCCGCGAGTGTATGGTATGTGGCGAGGCTCGGAGGAGGTGGCCGGAGCCATTTATCACTCCGGGCCGGTCGGGGAGGGGGTGCGGGGAAGTTAGTCCGGGGCCTTCTCGTGTCGCAGAGATATCGCATCGCAGGTCGCTGCTGCGCTGCGCCGCCACGGTGTTGTCGTTCACGGCCGCCCAGCTCGCTGCCCCCCTCAGATATCCAGCACGTTGCAAATGTCACGGTATTTCGTCATTCGTGCAGTTTGTCGGTCGCCAGCACACGTACGTATTTTGTGACAGATTAATTTTTAGATGCACGAGTAGTTCGTCTATTCATCAGCCGGCAGCCTAGATTATGTAGTCCTATATACACGCACTGGTAAAAGTCGAACATCCATTGGCTTCTCACCATACAAATGGGTATCACATGGGGCCCCTACGTGCTATAGATGGTTCAAATAAAGTGAGCACCTTCGAAGCCCTAGTTACTTTTTATTTTCGGTTAACATATAATTTCCTGCCGCTCTTTCATACAAATTAAGCAACCAAAGTAACATTTGAAGTATATAGATTCGATTCTACCGCACTCAACAGTTCGCGTCTAGGGTCGCAATTCATATTTTTTAACGTTATTAGTAGGGCTAGGAAAAATTCGTGAGTTCAGTTACATGCATGCTAGAATCCAATGTCCTATGTAGGCCTATACTCAAGCCCCGTCTATTCGTTCATTGTCTGCTCTCTGAATTAGTATCAGGTAATGGGCAAATGGTAGGGCTTCGGTATACACAGGATGGATAATGGATTCTAGCGTATTGGTCGTTGAACTCGCGAAATATTCCTAGCCCTAGTTATTAGACAAGGTGGTCGTTAAAACTGCTCACTTTATCGCGAACAGCTTATACTTACGACCATGAATATTTCGCGGAAAGAATTTTGCCCCAGTTTGTTCCAGTGCCTTACGTACACATCAGCAGGTATGCATCATGGTTATTAGCAGCGTATCTGTGTTAAGTGACGTCTCCCCAGGGGCGTCATTTCAGGTTTTTCCAGGGGGGGGGGGGGCAAGATTTTGTTTTCTGACGACAGTGATCTTGTTTTATCTTTTTTATTAATTAAGCATGTATAAATTAGATACTTTAATAATAAAACTTCAGTTTTATGTCCTTAAGTTAGCATTATTTACATTTAAAATACAAAAAAATATACTTATACACAAACATTCCAAATCCAGGGGGGGCATTTGCCCCCCCCCCCTGTAGCACCAAATGACGCCCCTGCGTCTCCCATTTGACTATGCCAACCACAATAAGGTTAATACAACACCACTCGTATGTTATTTGTAGGTAGAACCCCTAGACACGTGACAGTTTAAACATCCAATCACTGTCTATGAATCAGATCTGTAGATGTGCACGTAAGGCACTGAAACAAACAGAGGCAAAATTATTTTCACGGAAAGTTCATGGCTCTACCTATACTTCCTTATTTGATTCTGGTTTGCAGTCGTCAATGGCTAGAGACTCTGGAAATTCGCGAAAATGTTTAAAATAGTCTCCAATAAACTGTATTATATTAACCGCGACACGTGTGAACAGTTTTGGGACAAATCACACACGCTGTGTGTCCAAGCTGTGCAGTTCTAACTGGTCCTGTTGTAGAGAGAAAATATGCTACAAATAAACGATAGCCAATGTTGATACAAAACATTCAGTGTTATATACAGCATGTTGGAGCCTAGAAAACAGTGAACTATTCCAGCGATTCTCCAGTGTCTCTATCAATGGCTTATCGAAACAGCTGTCGTCTAATCATGCAAGTGTCAGTGAAGTACACGGTCTCGACCTGACTAAGGTTAAGTCTGCTACAGGTTATTATCCGTTCACTCCTACCTGAGTTCTGAAGTAAACAATTCAAATAATATGATGATGGTTAATCGCAGGAACTTGACTGTTTGCTTGGTTTCAACACACGTTCGTATTACCAGAAGATAACTGGCTTTCGCTAGTACGTGAAGCTGTTGCCCTATTTGACTGAGCCAATAATAATCCCGATATTGTATGTTTGATACCTGTTGTTGGTCTGAAGACAGATACGTTGTGTCAGATGTATATCACCCAATCATATGTGTTGCAATTAACTACAGCGTTTTCAAGGGTAACATTCTAACTTCATGAACAATACTACAGTATATTTCAATGTTCAGTTGCAGTTATCGAGCCATGACTAACGATTGTACTGAAAAGTTCTGCTGGTACTGACGTAGCGAATATTTGGTATCTCCTCTATACAGGAAACATTGTCAACAAAACGAGTGATGAAACTTACTGTTAAGTCCTCTTGGATTACTTTGCTTTTATCTTTTAGGAAAAAAATCACGTGTGGTCGATCACCAAATAATCAGTAAATAATTTACATAATTATTCGTACGGTATTATAAAAAAATTAGAAATATTTATTCGTACCTTATGAACATTGCCGCAGTTTCCTTAATAATATCTACGTTTTGAAAATTATGCTACACAATTTCACTATTAATGTCCAACGTCACATAACCTAATCCGTAAGTCAATTGACCATGTAACCATTTGCGTCGCGAGAAGGATGGAACGAAATAGATCACGGAATTTTGATGCGGACGAACCGAAACGGAAAATGAATAACCCATTGGTAGTAGAAACTATGTATTCTCGTAAATAAATATCTTGAAATAAATATTACATTTGTTTGTGATATTTGTACAACAGCCCGACTTATTTTTACAGTGATAATCATTATTGGTATTTCAACGATCATATATGATGATTTGGGCTGCAGTTTGATATGCCAGTCTGTGAACTCTTTTATTTTGCTCGTGGCATTTCGCGTGCAGCGTTTGCTAACGCCGTCACACCGTCGGGCAGTCTGTGCCCGGAGTTGATCGAGGTAAGGATCTAGTGGTTATTTGGATCACTTCTTAAACGATCCAGTATACAATTTTACTCTACTGGGCTCACCGAGTAAACGCCTAGATAACGCTTGTATCACGTTACATGAGCTCGGCGAGTCGCTTCCGGCGTGGTACAATGGAACGTTTTCCCGTCTGTTTTCTCCGCCTACTTCACACGCGTTACGCACACTTCGTGAAACACGTTTTGTTTAAGTTGTGTCTGTTTACTTGTCCGTACTTACTCTGGGTATGATATCGCACTCGCCAACACGGAACGAAGAAGGTGCAGACAGCATGATAGCCTTGCAAGAAGGAAGACTTGAACATTTATGACGTCAACCCAGCAACTCTGCATCCCTTTGCTTTTACCCCTGAAACACTCAGACAAAATATACTTTGTTGTAGATTGTTGTAGGGACAATCATTTTGTTAAATTAAAGTCAGCAATCTTGTTCGGTTACCAGGTGTTATTTGAAATGTCCTACAATACAGCACTCGGTTCTTTCTACGTAACAAATTATTTCTTCCACAGAGCAAACCGTTCCTTATACAGACCACATGTTTGCAACTTCTACGATTTATGTTGCTATACGAACAATCTATAGTAACCGAAAATGAAATCTGATTGCTTTTAACATAACTATGCTTCTCTCAACATCGAAGTGCAATGTTTTTTTTTTCCCTATTAAAATAACAGCATGAAGCTCGGTACAAACATCCCCAATTCTGTGAACATTACCTAAAACAAGATTGTATTAATCACCTTTGTTACCCTACAAAAAGGAAATAATTGATTAATTAATTTTGTTTTCCATTCCATTAATACCATAGTTACCCTAAGACTTTGGGATATTGAGAACACACACACACACACACACACACACACACACACACATATATATATATATATATATATATATATATATATATATATATATATTCATTTTGCAATGGCTTTGTACCATTTTGGCAAGATGGCGGCCATTACTGTTGCTATTAGAAAGAAAGTCCCAATCTGCCTTATTGTTGATAACTCACTATGAATATTTCTGACGGCCACATTATTCGAGAAAATGATAGTGATGGGGAAGCAGTTGATACGTACATTATTTAATTAATTTTATTTCCATTCAGTGCCTTATTTTAAATGTAGGCTAGGTAGTATGGCTTAAGGAGCCTCCATACCTGCATGCGCTGTTTATGCGTTGCAGCTAGTTATTACACGGCCAAGTTAATTGGTCGCGGGAAAATTGTTAACTACCCAAGGTCAGACAATTCCTTCTTTCCCCTCGCCAGGTTCAAAGTGCTTGGTGTCCTTATTACTCCCCTGCTGCCACCCCTTCCTCCCTCACCCTCCCTCACTCACAGCGATACTAGCGCTCCCCTCACTCCCCTTCCCTAGATTACAGATAGATGACTTGCCCGTATACTACGACTATTCTTCTTGACTTTTTTTTTTACGAAACTATTTAACGCGCATTGTATTTGTATATTTACGAAAATATTACACACTTTAAACTACGTCGCTATAATTGAAAAAATTCGGCCCATTTATTAGAAACATAATTTCTGGGTCCTTCAAAATGGCCAAAAATGGCTTTTCCAGACTGCCGTATTTGGAATAATAACAACCAGATTAAAATCATTCAACAATAAAATGGAATGTTAAAGTTTCAACTATGCTGCCCACAAATAATTAATTTTATCACCATTGCCATAGGGAATAAGATAATAGTGAAGCACTGCACGCCAGATGAATGGCTTGCGCGGAGAAGCGACACTGGATTACTTACGTCGATTAGCGACACCCTTGCGAATCCGTCGATTTTCTGCCTCTCTCTCTCTCTCTCTCACACACACACACACATACATACATACTTATATACACAAACGCAGTTTATCTAGGAACGGCCTTTGGACATTCAAGTGGGGAACAAATTCACGGTTTTATATTTGTATGAAATAGTGTTAGTTTTGTGGACGACGTAACTTGGGAGTATATTTTCCTCTTACAAAAATATTTAGCTCAGCCAGTTTTCCCATAATGGCATTTCAAATAAAATTTTGCATGTTTTTACTTCAAATACCCCAGTAAACCAATTAACACAATGAAACAAAATAATTTATAGTGAAACTAAATGGCATGGGCTAAGGCTTGACGCATATAAAACTCCACTACAAAAAGTTTTGCATTTAAAAAAATTGGTAAAAGTTGCGAAAGAAATTCTAATTTTCAGAATGGTTTTAAAACTCACAAAAAATTTTGCAATGGGTTTGTAGCCCGTGATGTGTAGTTTCACCGTAAGCTATTTCGTTTCATTATGTTTACTGGTTTTTGACGGGGGGGGGGGGGTACGGAGTAAAAACTTGCAAATTTCGACTGTAAAATGTTATTATAGGAAAACTGACTTGACTGTTTTTTTTTTTAAGAGGAAATCGTACTCTTAAGTAACGTCTGCAAAAACTAACACGACAGCTTTCAGATGTCAAATTATAATTTTTCACCACTAAATGCAGTCCGCTAATTAAAAACATGATTACCAAGCTCCTCAAAAGTGCTAAAAATGAATTTTTGGGGTTGCTGTAGCTGAGAAAATATCAACCGTAATCGTGAAACAAAATCATAGAAACCTGCAATGGAATTCACGAAATAATTTCCACAAAATAACACGGTCATCACTTGAAGTCCCGTTCAAAAACACATTCTGCGAAAACACTGCGCGCTAGTTTAGTCATTTGCGTCTAAAGGCGGTGAGTTTTTTGACAGACGTGTTATATTCGACGTATCGCCTTCCTCGTTTCCGTGCCTCTAAAAAAAAGCCCATCAAATACAGCATTGCCAAAACGAGCCAAGCGCTGAACTAACGTACAGGATTCCCGCCGATCCATATTTACTACGGGACTTACAAGAAGTGTGGCAATATAGTTATTATATTCGTCTAAATCTGTAGCAAAGTTGAGTGCACGGTTCTATCGAGTTTTTCTCTATCCAGTTAGTACATTTTGAAATATTGCAGACTGAAGATGTCGTTGTTATCTATGTTGGAGGGCTTAGTAACAGTGGTTTTATTGAGCATGATAACGTACCGATGGCGTTCCGTACTTGCCCGAAGTGTGTTTTCTTCTCGCACATTGCAGCAATGGGAACATGCGGAATAGTATGGTTAAAATAAAAAAAATGGTAACTGCGAACACGCTGCGCGCAGTTCGAGCGCTGGCTAATTATATTACAGTTTGGAAATATCTATGTTAAAAATTCGGCACTGGTGAAATTTCTGCCGCTTGAGCGCTGACATCTGTAAGAGGCGTAAGCTAAACAGTCACATAGCTTTGCTGATTTTTAAGTTACATGAAGTTGATAGTTTGAAATCCGTAATTGGTTTGTTTTTCGCTTTAAAGTTAAATGAAATGGCTTCTCTCTTTGGCAAGCCTACTTAATTTTCATTGTAGGCTACTACAGTATCGTATTTTATCAGACCTGTTAGCTATAGCAACGAAACTTCCTGCAGAATTTTTCCTTGTACCAAACTCTACCATAAGAAAACACGTTTTTTGTACTTTTAGTATAATTTACCGTAGCGCTATCCTACCTTGTAACACAGGCGCGAGTATATGTTTTAACTTTGTTGTAGAGAGATAGATAGAGAGAGAGAGAGAGATGGAGAGAGAGAGGGTGTTTGGTAATTTTAGGTACAAGCAAAAGGGGCGTGTCGAAGACAATGAAACAAGCAAATGATGCTAATAAACACAGTTCCGGAAACCGACGATTTCCTCTTACAATGTATGGACACGCGCAAACACGGCAGTGTTGCAACACTATTTTTTTATGGGGATATTTAATCGCTTTCGTGTACGCCAGCCCAGTTGATAGTGTCCACGAACTGCAGGAACGCATTGTGGATGTTTGCCACTGCATTCGGGACACACCTGGAATTTTTGAACGTGTACGGGCATCAATGCTGAAGCCTGCCTTCACATGAACGGCACCCATTTCGAACACTTGTTGTAATGTTTTTGTCCACATGAGCAGTTTTGATCCAAGGAAACACTGGTATTATAGTGTTCCTGTCGTAACATGTAATGTGTCATGTTGGGAAAACCGTTGGTGTCCGGAACTATGTATATTAGAATTATTTCCTTTGTTTCATCGTCCCCGTCACACCCCTTTCGTTTGTACCTACAATTACCAAACATACTTATATATCACGTTCATTACGCCCCAAAGAAATATACAGATGACCTGACAAGTACAGGCATACAATTTTATAGTCTTAATTGATTTGAATGTTCCTCCACAATATATTATCTGTACACCGGAAATGCAATAAATTTTCAATTAACCTAATACTGGAAAAATAACACTAGGATAATTACCCCCCCTCTATGTTAGGTAATTTAATTAATATGCATAATTTTAACTGCAGCAAAAATAGTCTCAAATACTATCTCTTATACTAATCACAATATCTGAAATCTCTGCCAAAACACGAATATTTCGCTAGTGAGGAAAAATTCAAACGTTTACGTCTGTAGTTATTAAGTTAATTACAACAGGCGCCCAAATGCCAACTGTCAGTGAGGCAAACTCAAGGAATACAGACTTAACCCTAAGGGATTAACACAACCTTATTCTCAATAATTAGAGACACTGGAAAATCGCGGGAATAGTTGACTGTTTGCTAGGCTTCAACGTGATGTATATAACACTGAATGTTTCGTACCAACATTGGCTATCGTTTATTTGTAGTATTTGTTCTCTCTACAGCAGGCCCAGTTAGAACTGCACAGCTTGGACACATAGCGTGTGTGATTTGTCCCAAAACTGTTCACACGTGTCACGGTTAATATAATACAGTTTATTGGAGACTATTTTTAACATTTTCGCGATTTTCCAGTGTCTCTATCAGTAATTAATTTGGTTTAATTAGTAGTGACGATAAGTATAAAGAAAACCTCTCCTTCCTACAGTAACCTAACACTATCCTGAAGTTGAATTGGGCCGTCAGCAGGCTTTCTTGACCCATATGAGAGTATATTTTCGGGGCTCCATACCATATCAAATCCATTCCCTCTTCCTTTTAAGGATGTTCACGTGGCAAAAATTCATAATTTTATATTTGCTTGGCATAGTGTTAGTTTTATAGACGTTACTTGTGACTACATTTTACACTTGTAGACATTTTTTAGCTCTCATAGTTTTCCCATTGCGGCACGTCAAAATCAAAATTTGCAAGTTACAGGAACATAGGTTTAACAAAAACCAAGTGACTTACTCGAATGAAATAATTTACACTTAAATTAGATATAATGGGCACTATGCTAAAAGATTTAAAAACACTGAACAAAGTAATTTTGTCTTTTTTAAAAATTGCCATAAATGAGGTAAATTTTCGTTATTTTCGGATTTTTTTAAAAAGTACAAAGGAATTCCATTCTGTGTTTTAAAATATTTTAGCACAGTGCCCATTATATCTAATTTCAGTGTAAATTATTTCATTCGCGTAAGTCACTTGGTTTTTGTTAAACCTATATTCCTGTAACTTGCAAATTGTGACTTTGACGTGCCGCTATGGGAAAACTATGAGAGCTAAAAAATGTCTACAAGTGGAAAATGTAGTCACAAGTAACGTCTATAAAACTAACACTATGCCAAGCAAATATAAAATTATGAATTTTTACCACGTGAATACCCTTAATTTACATTTTCGTTTTGTTCTACTGTGCTTATTTTCCAACAATATTAATTAACAACTCTTTTTTTCTATGTTTACGTAAAGATACATGAGACAAATAAAATTAAAAACCCAGACCGACGCCGGGCCGTTATTTGGTACTGGGCCCCTGTGCATTTTCCCTTTCTGTACTTCCACTCTCTTTTGTGGTAGCCCCGCTGGGGTTTATATACAAAAGTACGATCTCCAGAAAGTTATCGTGGAAAGAGACATGTTTCAAGATGGCTACTGTGACGTAACAGCGAGGATGGAGTGTCTGTGACGGCCGGAACCACGCTCAGTTACGTTTTTGCACTCGCTCAAGCTGCGTCTACGACCGGAGGCTACACGTGCAACTCCGGTTCAGTGCCGATATGCAAGCAAGTGCAAGTTAACGGGTCTTGGCGTGGTGGTTATCACACTGATATTTAAAATAGGCGCAGTAAATGTGACGTGTTTGAGAAATAACCTATAGATTTTGTTACTGCGAGGTGCGTGTATTTATTCTTGGAAACTGGCCGAAGTACGTACGTAAACGAAGGACTGGCAGTGCTCAGCAACCAGCAAGGTAGGATTTCATCTCCAGTTTTCATTCTCACCATTCCTGTAGCTATATACGTTATTACTAGGGACTGGAAAATTTTGCGAATTCAGTGACCTGTAGGCATACTAAAGCCAGGACTATTCGTCAACTAGCTGCTACTTAGTGGAACAGTAAACAATTAACGAATAAACGGGCCTTGAATATTCATAGATTCATAGTACCATGGATTCTAGCCTACAGGTCATTGAAGAATTCACGGTAATTTCCAAGCCAGCCACATAATACAAATAGGAACTATTTATTATATGGTAGGGACGTTACCAAAACGCAACACCACAGTGGTGTATGTAGATAGGCACAAATGGAGTATATTACATCAGAGAACCAACAGTCTAACGCCCCATTGGTGACTCACTTCAGTAAATATCAATGTGCATGGGGCGGTAATGCAACCATTTACACTCGCATGTATGTATGTGTGTATACACACACACATGCTATAACTCCATCCATTCTAAGGTTGCAGCTAATACATTCAAGTGAATGTCAATAATATGTTTGCACAGCATAAATTTCATTTCAAGTATTGAAAAAATACATGGTAACTGTGTTACGGCACAATCACAATGTAAGGAATCAAGGTATAATTAAATTGCTTTGATTTATTTAGTTAGAAATGTTTATTTCTGCTGCAACCTTAGAGTGGACAGAGTAGCAAAACCCGGGAAACGTTTTCCTGTCAGTATATAAAATGGATGTTGGGCGAATTGCGAAAACCAACCCCCATTCATTTTCTTAATAACCTACGTATGCCATAAAGGAAAACTAGTTATAGAAGTCTATGCTCTGCAGCGCCATCTAGTGGCGGGTTATAACAAAATGGACGACATCGATAAAATATTCCTCGTGTTCAAATATCTGTGTATACGAATTTTCATGGCGACCTGTTAAACGGCATAGATGTCACCTAGTAGCGAGTTGGCGAACTTGAGTAAACTGTATGTCATAAAAACCTTCTCCGTGGGAAAAAATACATAACGTTCCAAGTTTCATGGTGATCGGTCAAACGGTGTCGGAGTTGAGCGATCTCATACGTACATGCCAACATCCATACATAAGCTTGTGCACAGGTCTGCATGGTTGACATCATCACTGAACATCGCACGCTAGGCTTGCGGTAGTCTACAGTTTTGTGGCTTATACGAATATGGTTTTGTTAGGGATATACGCCTTAATGCCAGTCCTGCTGTCAGATTGTACCGGGCACGCTGTCGCACCGGACAACCGACAAAATGCAGTATCTGTAGAGTAATTATTGTTAGAGATTATGGTTAGAGATGATGGTTTACCGTGGGAAAACTTGACTGTTTACTGGATTTCAACGTACGTTCAGCCTTCCATAAGATTACTGCCTTTCGCATGTACGTGGAGCTGTTACCCTATTTGACTGAGCCAATAAGAATACCGATATTGTAATGTTTGATGCATATTATTGGTCTGCAGACACCTACGTTGTGCCAGGCGTGTATCACCCAGTCATACATGTTGCAAGAAACTACAGCGTTTCCAAGGGTATGTTGGCACAACATATTTTCGCCACATACCATCATCTCTAATTATGGTATGTTTTGTGTCAACATACCATTGAAAACACTATAGTTTCTTGCAACATATATGATTCGGTGATGTACTTTTGACACAGTGTAGCTGACTTCAGACCAATAATAGGCATCAAACATTACAATAGCGGGATTCTTATTGGCTCAGTTAAACAGTGCAACAGATCCATAGTACAAGCTAAACCCAGTAATCTTCTGATAAGCTGAACGTATGTTAAAATCCAGCAAACAGTAAAGTTTTCCAGTGATAAACCATCATCTATAATTATTGTGATTACCGTCCCATCGTCTTCACATTTTGTCATTGCCAGTTGCGGCTTACCTATTACCGTCATGGGCTACTGATTCCTGGATGTGATGTGCTCCTTGTGCTTATCTACCCAACTATGGTGTTTTATCTTTGTTCTAGAACATACTGTATAGTTATTACCGCAACATTAACATTTCACTACTGTCCTCGAGGTGCTGGCAGACTCACTAATTTCGCGTATTAGCTTGAGGGTAAATATTAAGAATAGCTACTCTTCGTATACCGGCCAAACTATTGATTTTACTGGTATAGTTTAATAATGTATAATGTTTCTATAGTGGTTAGAAGTAGTCGGGCGTAAAGAAAATTGTGGTTTACTTAATTTGAAATTTTTTGTTTTTAGGGTTTTCCATTTTTTTTAGATTAGGTTACCTTAAGATTAGTTAACTTAACCTAACCTGACGACAAACGGACAACGTAAGGTAAAAGACCTGACATAAATCAAAACTAACCTAACGCAAAAGGAAAACTGCAACATAAGTAAAGACAATTTTCTTTACGTAACACAATAGAAACATTTTTCATCAATAAACTAGCCCTCTAAAATCAATAGTATGGCTGGTATGCGATGAGTAGAAAATCTTAATATTTACCAACTTGAGATTAAGTTAGATCTAGAACTCCCGTACTTGTGAATACAGTTGCTTTCACGGTTGGGTCGATATCTATTAAATGCGTCGTTGAGAACTGAACCAGTAGCAGACTTGTCCGAAACTACGTCGCACAGCTGGTCACTCACTAGGCGTGCAGCCAATGAGCAAGTAACTGAGGACATAGGCCTAGTAGATGCAGTAGTACTGAGTCCAGCCGACAGGTCGTTGAACCCGCAGAATTTCCGGGGGCCTCTTAAGTGGGCTTGGTACATTATTCAACGCTAAAAGCATTAATGTATAATTGTAGGTATATTGAAGCCTATTTGCAAACAAACAATGGCAATCCTAGACAATAGTTTTAGCCCACGTTTTAAATAAAATTGTTCCCAGTGTTACGAACTTCTGAGGCACAATCTCTGACGCCGAAACCTCACGCATTTAACTGCGGCGCAGAAGATCACGCGTAACGTATTAGTAATTTTGGATAAGTATTTACACTTAAAGTTGGCAAATACCGTTATCTAGGATTGTCATTGAGTATTTTATCCATATTGTCTTTAAAAAAAGCGTAGAGATCAATTGATATTTTCAGCGTTTATTTACCTGGCGCGCATCCTTAAGAGGCCGTTCCAGTGTTTCAGGCGCATGTATATAACCCGCATTAACACCATATAAATCAGGGATACTTTTACTATCGCTATAGCAGTAAGATATATTCGCGTTTTATCAAAGACACTGTCATTCTTATTTTCGCTGCGTTCGCCGAAGTCAACTATAAAGAATGGTTGACTACACATTTTATAAAATTTTTCTTGTGTCACGTTGATAAAGTAACCGTTTGTCATACTTGATTTTGCAGAACGCAGATAAAATAAGAACGATTGTGTCCTGGATAAAACGCGAAGATAATGTTTATATGTGTCTTATTGCTATAGCGATAGTAAGATTTAATACGTAGTTAATGCAGGTTGCATACATGCGCTTGAAGCACTGGAACGGCCTCTCAATAAGGGGGCTAGGTCGTGTCCAGACCTGATCTAGTGCCGTGCTAGGAAGTGGCTTGCGACCTGACGCGACACGACACCTAGTCGCTGATGGACGCCTGCTGGTCGTCACTAGTTAGCATTCCCTCGGGCGGGAATTGTCGTCATCGCTGTGTCGGGGCGCCGTTACGCCATGAGGACCTGCCAAGGATTGTTGACGACTCAACTATCTGCCATCGCGCAACTGTAACCTGCCACGCACTACGACGACACTTCCCTCCCCTCCCCTCCCTCTCCAACACACATAGTGCCGTTGTCTAGGCCATACTGTACACTCTGGTCCATATCACTTGGTAACATTTGCCACCTACTTATGGATAGTAATTGTTAGAGAGGATGGTATATCGTGAAAACGTTTTGTGCCAACATACCCTTGAAAACGCTATAGTTAATTGCAACCCATATGATTGGCTGATGTATACGTCTGACACAACGTAGCTGTCTGTAGATCAATAATAGGCATCAAATATAATACAGCGGGATTCTTATTGGCTCAGTCAAATAGGACATCTCCTAGTTCAAGCTAAAGCCAGTAATCTTCTAGTAAGATGAACGTGTGCTGAAACCCAGCAAACAGTCAAGTTTTCCCGCGATAAACATCATCTCTAGTAATTGTTAATGTTTTGTGATACGGGCCACAATGCAAGACAAAATTTACTGTACAAATGATAACATTGACATATAAGGTACAGAATTGAAAATGTCTTGAATTGCGATATATATTGCAAATATTAACAGTTATTGTTAGAGCCATGATTTTGTGGCGAAAATATTTTTACAAACAATGGTTTAAATGCATTATGTGCACATCTGCAGTTATGCTTCATGGCCAGTCATTGGACGCAGAGCACAGCAGTATGAAGTCACAATAACCTTATTATGGTTGGTGCAGTCAAATGGTAGACGTGTCTGACCAAAGACACGCAGATAATAACCACGAAACTGAGCTGCCGATCTGCACATATGGCGCTGAGGACAAAGTGGCGCAGAAATATTTTCGCCACGAAATCGTGGCTTATTGTCCATTAGTAGCTGTCTAATTTTACTGAAGCCATACGGAACCCAGTGTATCAATGTTTTTGTAAAGTTTACAATGAAGCTACTTGCACGGCGAGTTTACCTGTGAAACTGTTTATAAACGTTCAAGGATTTTATTTGTAATAAATCTTAAGAGGTGGAGGTTTCTCGTAGTTAGTATATGCACCCATAAAGAAGCGGTCGTTCCTAAACAATAGCTTTGCCAAAAAAAATTTCCCCTCCCGAGTGACTTGTTACTTGGGGTACAATCTCTGACGCCAAAAACCGGGCGAGGTGGCCCATTGCATTCAGGACCTGGGCTCGATGCTCGGCTCCGGCCATCCTGAATTCGGTTTTCCATAGTTTCCCGAGATCACTCCAGGTGAATGCTGGGATGGTTCCTTAACAAAGGCCATGGCCAACTCCTCTCCCAGTTCCTGTCATTGTATCAAGTTGTGTGTCACCGTGTGTAATGACCTCGCTGTCGTCGAGACGTAAAGTATACTTACCTATCCTTGTTCTGACGCCAAAATCCCATATATTTGACTGCGGTGCGAAAGAGATCAAGCAAAATGAATGTGACATTCGAGCTGAATAAACAATTTTAATTCTGTTTCCTATGTTGTTATTATTTTTTTATTTCTGCATTACCTTACACAAACCGACATTTTAGCGTTAATTTACGCACTACGCACTCGCCTAACAAAACCTGAAGGTCTATTCGGGAATAGTAAGTTATAGAAAAGTCACATTCTACGATACGTATTTAGCTGAAACGAAGGAAATCTGCGTGTAGCAATGCCGTGTTATGGAATTCTCAAAGTTAAGTCTATTAAATTTTAATAAAAGTATTGATAACCTGTAGGTTGAGTTGGCAAACGGTAAAATGCGAGGTCTACATTTTAAGAGGACCCGTAATGCATGAAATAACGCTTTCAACACTTAACTTAAAATATGCAGGTATTTAGATGCCAATATATAACAGTCAGATATTTGTAGAACAAAACAGCCAACTTTTTTGTGGCATTCTTTTTTAGTACAGAAATGTTTGTTGACGAGCATAGGAGGAGGTAGGGGGAAACTAAACATTTCGCTAATTTTGCTCATTTCAGGTACTTTACTTAGCCATGATTTTTAAGACAGCCAATTTAAAATAAACTCCACTAAAATATGTAGGATAAAATTATAAATATTGACGAAATCAAGCGCAACATAATGTTTATTTTTGTAAAATTATTTATCGTTTTACAATACTTAGATAATGTTTATATAAATTGTTGTTGAAGGGCATGGGGAAAGATAACGATAACCCACTTTTCTCAGATATTTGAGTTTTACGCAGGAATATAATGTTATTCTCATACTGTACATTTCGATGTAAGAGGTTAAGCAATATGATCACGTATGGTAGCACAGCGCACTAATGATTCTATTTCAGTCCTCGCTTTCATAGCTTATTATACTAACTAAATTCTCGTATACATTTTATTACTAGGCAATTCCTTATTTTTAATTGGGCACTGTAGTAACTTAACACGTAATTTAAAACAATGATGATTTTAATTTAATTTATTTGTCAAATTGAACCTTATTGTTACGTGTGCATAACATGTTTGTGATATATAGTGGGTTACCATTGTCTCTCCCAATGTCCTTAAATTAGAAATATTTTGTAAAGTAGTGCTTCCATAATGAGAAATATGTAAGAATCAATTTTTACTGAATGATATAGTATTAAATTGAAAATTAATGGTGAAGCATACAAGAGAAGAGAGAAGTTGAAAATAGAGTAGCGATGGAAAGAATAAGCAAGGAAAACAGAGTTCGACAGAAAACCCACATGTTAACGCAACCAATCACACTGGAAATCCAACTCAGCTTGTCATAGTGTGAACGGTCTAACAGTTACTAGTCGACCACTGTGGTTTTTATAAGGGGTTTGAAAATATTTATCTTATTTGTTTGCAGTGATTATAAACACCACCAGCAGCAGCAGCAACTTAAAACTTGGATGTGATGTCACTGTGTAACTTGTTTTAATTCTTTGTATATTGAGGTAGTGCTTATAAGTATAATTTGGATGTTGAAATAAGAAGAAAGAAGAAAAACACAAACATTACTTGAAATATTATTGTGCAGTTGCGATAAGCTACCTTGACAAAATAAGGTTTATCTGTCAAAATGTTCATTGCAGTAGCAACTGTGCCAGCAATGGTATAAAACTGTATTCATAAATATGCTTGCTTTCACCATCAGCGCATTCAAAGATAATTTTATTACAAAAAAGTAACATATCAAGCATACCGTTAAAATATAACGTCGTGTTTTCCAGTCATGGCATAACATTGTGTCGTAATTTCGTTGAGTACCGAGTACTGTATGAAAAGTTATTAGTGGGGGACATACATACAGTACATACATACTCAGACAGACGCGCGAACTCGTAAGCATATCTTTCCTAGAGAAAAGTACGGAAAAAACTAATCAAAGAACAATCCTGTGTAATAGGTTTTGCTAACTTATGAGCGTGTTGTTAAAGTAGTACGATATTGTTACAAGTTTGAGACATAAACTTTATATGTGGGTAATTCCCATGAGTTCTTTTGGGATAGAGGTCTTATAACTATAAATAAAAGAGTTAAATTACGTACTGGATTTAATAGCTCACAAAGCTACGAAATACACAAAACAGTAATCAACTATAACTCTCACAACACAATTAGTTATGCACACAATTACTCCTGTGTCACAGACACGTTAATTAACTTTGACAATTAAAGCACAAAAAAATGTGTACCATCAATTAATTAAACAGTACAAATCACAATAAAATTCAGTCATATATACAATCAACAGTCTTTCAAGTAGTGACAGTGTACAACATTAATAGTCCGCCG
>PNEQ01057083.1:44067-93510 GCA_003012365.1 Medauroidea extradentata
CCCCCCCCAATGTGCCGTTTCTGTGGTTTTACACCCCTTGAAACAGTCGGGGGAATAACCTCACTACATGGGTCTAAAAATAGACATTATTACATGTTTCGGACATGAATTGAGTCACGTAGGCCGCCCTCGTAGGGTTAAGACGCAGTTGGGACAGGTATCTATGACGTAGCTTCGGCGTGTCTTCCATCACGTAGCCGCCCGGCTAGTGAGGCAGGGGCCAGTCCACAAAGTGTTACGAAACAGCCGCCGACCACTGGCTTCCAGGCACTTGACACGCAACAATATTGTGCGATGAAATAAAGTGTACGAAATTTTGTTGTCGGAGACTGTGCCCCAGAAGTAGGTCAATCTGGCAGCGTTAAGTTTGAAAGTTGGTAAACCGAGCGTATGTGGAGCAGTGGTAAAACACTCGCCTCGCATTCGGGAGGATCCAGGTTCGATCCCCTGTTCCGGCCATCCTGATTCCGGTTTTCTAAGGTTTTCCGAATATTAATCCAGGCTAATGCTGGGATGGTTCCTTAACAAAGGCCATGGCCGACTCCTCTCTCTATTCCTCTGCCAAGACATTGTGCTGTTCGAGGGCACGTAAAAAAAAAATAAATAAATAAAAATAAACTGTTTGGATGTTTCTTTTTTACATATTGATTTTGAAAACCTTTAATTTTCTAAATGTATATATCATTTAGCAATGTACCACGCCTTCTTAATGATAATACATATACTTCGTATTTTTCATGTACAGTTATACAGTAAATTTGGTTGGCAAGTGGTTTCCAAGGATTTTCTTCTAATTCTACATCAATTTTTATAGTGTAGGATGCCGACTGGTAAAACAGCCGTTATTCATTCTCCTTGTTTCTCCACGCCCCATACATCGTCCGTGCGATAACACACAGACGTCCGTTATTTTTAAACATAGACGTCCGTCAGCTTACTGCTATCAACGCTAGCTCGGCCCTTGTCGCGATCCAAGGCTTGCGATCGCCCATGCTTGTTGCAGAAGAATTTCCCGCTTACAAAAATTAGCTCAGTCAGTTTTCCCATTCCATTTCAAAGTCAATATTTGCACGTTTCTATTTCATGCACACCGCCAAAACCAATACACATAATTAAATTATATAATTAACATTGAAACTACGTGTCACACGCTACGGCTTGAAGTACATAAAATCCATTACAAAATAGTTTCGTTCTGAAATTTGAAAATTTTTCCTACTTTCAACCTTTTTTTAATACATATATTTTGTAATAGATTTTATATACTTCAAGCCATTTATTGTGTCATGTAGTTTCAATGTGAATTAGTTCATTTTCGTTATGTGCATTGCTTTTCGTGGTGTGCATGAAGTAAAAACATGCCACTATAGGAAAACTGGCTTGACTTTTTTTTGTAAAAGAAAAGTATTCACCCCAGTAACGTCTATAAATCCAAAACTATTTCATACAAACATAAACATTGAATAATTTTTCCCCACTTGAACGCACTTAGGCCACGGTTCACCTCAGTTTCGACGTATTTTTTTATTATTATATTTGTACCAGATATTTTTCTTATTTTATACATAAATTGTGATTAAATCGTCCGCTTAGGAAATTTATCTATCTCTCATAGTTTTTGCGTAATGAGTCGTAAACGTCAAAATTTGCACTTTACGGTTTCAAGTACGCCACTAAAACCAACTGACATTCCAAATAGAAAAAATTCACAATATATAACAATGTTGTAGACTATGATTTGACATTTATAAAAACAAAAAATATATTTTTTTTTGTATTTTTAAAAAATTGTTGATATTTTTTTTAATTTTCATTTCAAAATCCAGCATTTTTTATTAAATACAAAAGTATTTTATTTTTGTTTTCATATATGTCAAATCATAGCCTAAAACATTCTTATACATTGTGAATTTTGTCGGTTTGTTGTGTCAGTTGGTTTTACTGGCGTACTTAAAACCGTAAAGTGCAAATTTTTACGTTTACGACTCATTACGCAAAAACTATGAGAGATTCAAAAGTTTCTTAAGATTAAGATTTTATCACAATTTATGTCTAAAATAAGAAAAAAAATCTGATACAAATATAAAAATAAATAAAGACGTTGAAAACTGACGTGAACCACACACTTAACGGTTAAAATTTGATTGGAAAGGGACGAAGTGCTCCTGTTGCTATTTGTAAATTTTTTTGCTTATATTGATACTAGTTTTTATTAATAAACAAGTTATATTCAAGCTCTGCGACCGTTAGGAGTACGTCATCGTATCAGTAGGCCTATATAGCTAGATAATTTAAATATTTAGATATTTTCCTGATATGTTTGATCATGTACCTATACTTAAGAGTGTGTAGTAGATAAATAAACGCTGAAAACATCAATTGATTTCTAAGCTTTTTTCAAAGCCAATATGGATAAAATACTCAATGACAATCCTAGATAATGGTATTTGCCAACTTTGTGAGTAAATATTTAACCGGAATTACTAATTCGTTACGCGTGATCTCTTGCGATTAAGTTAAATGCACGAGGTTCTGGCGTCAGAGATTGTGCCTCAGAAGTCCGTAACTCTGGGAACAATTTCGTTTAAAACGTAGGTTAAAACTATTGTCTAGGATTGCTATTGTTTAATTTTCGCAAATGGCTTCAAGAAACCTACAGTTATTAATGATTTTAGCGTTGAATTATGTACCACGCCCTCTTTAGTTTGGATTATACGGAACAATAATTTTCGTGAAACTAATTTTTTCGTAATGAATTTTCGTTGAATACGATTGTGCTCCATTTATTTGTAACTGATAAGAAACTAAGTTAAAAGTTATGATGCTGGGTTACTGAAGACGGAGTGAAAGATGTACGTGTAAACAAGAAATATAGGATGGGAGAGTGGCCTACAAATCGGTGCGGATGTCGAAAGTTGCTTGACATGTGTGAATGTGCGCGCGCTTGTGTGTGTACAGTGAAGAGCTTGTTAAGATGTGTCTGCTTTCAGCGTGTTGGTAAGCAAAGAAATCTTAATTATAGTCATTCGGACTTTTGTTGGTCTATTATAAAATCAAGTTAACATTTTAAGGTCATGATCTTTCATTTATTTCAAACAATTGCAAATAACTCGAATATTTTTAAACCAAATGCCTTGAAAAAATTTGAGACATTGCACAGTCATACAATACACAATTTTTCCAGAGAAGTTTTTAAAAATAATGTACCGTTTGCTACCAAAAAATTATTTTGCTTCATTTTGGCTTATTTTGTAATCAAAATACGTAATATTTCAGGGGTGAAAATCTAAAAATCCGTTTGGTGTATTGCAACAGAAAAATTAATACACAAACGATGATATATAAGTGTTAAAACTGCCAGAATTAATTTTTTTATATATGTATTATTTTCGTAAAATACATATTTTCGAAACCACTGCGAAACTAAAGAGCGAGGCCTTAAATAGTTTCAGTTTTATTTTCAATGTGGTAAATGCTAAGATGACGCCGACTGATAATAATCTCTACTGATACACTGTAATTGTTCACGATATTTATTTATAGCATTGGTTTACACACAAATGTATGGCTTGAAACAGTCGCACTCGCCTTGTGGCCGTAAACGCACATAAACGAAGACTACTATGTTTGTTTTGAATGTGATTTTCGTTTTCAAACACGCGTAACAATTTTATGAAATGCTTCACAACGTTTGCAGAAGCTTTTCGTGCCTATTGAAAAAGGCGACATAAAAGGAAATAAAATTCTCTGGTAAAAATAATTGTGATGTTATCGGGGGAAAAATTCATTATCATTGCTTTTGTCAGTGCGTGGAGGGGGAAAAAACTCAATTTGTTTTTAAATCCGGCATCGGCAAGCATGCGCGCAAAGATGGAATGAAATTCAACCGATTGTTGCAGAAGTTACGTATTCCGTGCGTACGACGCTCGTCATTATAATATAAATCATTGCCATTGTCATTTTAGATAAGCCGCGACCAGAAACAAAATAGCGGATATTGTTTTTCGTGCTCATAAAGACGCGCGCGCTTTGCCTGCTGTAAAGCAAGCATACGGAATTCGTTAGATACAGAGGCGCTGTAGTCGCCTTTGTTTCCCATTTCCCCCGCCAGGGGGTTAGTTTCCTGCTGGGTCCGGACTGCCAGACGGGGAGAGATTGCTCCAGGATTTAGGTTAGGGTTGGCTCGCCTGCCTTGGCTCTCTCTCGCTTCTCTCTGCCCCTCCGTTCTCTACCCCTTCCCCACTGCCTACCGTACATTTGTACATACGAGAGATTTCATTTTCGTCTCATGTCCGTTCGCAATCCGCCATCTTGCTTATGGGAATCATGAAGAAGACTCAGGAAATGAATTTTGGGGGCTGGGATGCGGAGCGAGATGACGGGAATAAATAGCTGTGTGTGTGTGTGGTTTAGTTCCGCGCCGGTGGATAAATAGTCTTGGTGCGCCTGCGCAGTGGCGCCTAGGCTTGCCGAAGGCTTCGAGGGGCGGGCTTCTTCCTTCATCCATTGCCGCGTCCCTCTTCGGCGGCGCGCTTTCCCAAATCACGCTCCCAATAATCTCCTGCATTTTGTCAAGGCGCCATTCACCGCCGACGACGATTCATACTGTCTGCATACTGTCGTATTCCCCCCTTCCCCTCCCCCGAGCAGGCGCTTTCGAACACTTCCTCGTACTTCCTTTCTCTGCTCATGCACTGCGTATTTACCAGTGGATTGTTAAGGGGGATCATCAGTACCCGACAACTTCGAATTCTTCTATTTTCGCTGTAAGTTCCATACAATGAGATTTATTAAAATTTCCCAGTCTGACATAGCACACAGTGTTAGATATTTTCTTGTATTTTTCAGTTTTCGAGCCATAACAATTGTGCAAGTTGTATTATCAAAATTTTTCTTGTTGATAAGACATATGATAGACCTATATTCTTGATAAACTGCTCGACATAAATAATAATGAAATCTATCACTAATTTCTCATGCAGAATCATTGCAAGGGAATTATAGGTTAACTTTCAAGATAGATTACAGGTTCAAAATAAGATGACCATATTACGCTATTATGATCTCTAAAATTCATTACAAATATATTCTATGCCTCAACGTTGTCACATTTACCAAAACTATTTTAAAACAGAAGTCATTGCAGAAAATTTGTAAATAAAATTTAGCATCTAGCTCACTCACTAAAGCGTTACTAAATTGCCACACCTTCTTCATTCTTGGTTTTTCACTAGTAATCCTCCGGAGGAAGAAAGTTTTTTTTTCTTTGGATATTCACATGTATAGTATATCAGGGACGGTCACCCAGTTCCCGCAGACCAAACATCGGCCCGCCACTGTATTTTTAATGGCCCGCCAAATGCCGAAGCATTTGCGCTATATTTCAAAGTTATTTACACTGGCTATAAAATTATTTGAATAAAAATTTCGTATTTGACAATGCTTCTTTTATAAATACGTGAAAACAGTGTTCAAACTTCAAGAGGACAATTGTGCATTGCAAATAAATATTTTATAAAACCACCCTCTGTTAAAATACTATAAGAAATTACGTAAATGTTGAGCTCGTAAAATGTAGTCAATGTGAAAGTTACTTACTGTGGCCTATGACATGATTTAGCTCAACTGTTTGGGAATAGTTCCGGAAAGGTTGGTCACCCCTAGTATATGCAATAATAGTCAAGTAATGTCAGCTGTATCGTACGAAAACATTCCCTCTGCCTTGCCGAAGCATGAAACATTATAGAAAATTTGTAGGAAAGATTAAAGGCAGAATTTTCATTATTCGAAAATGGTGGGTACAGATTCCCCTTAATTTTAAACACGTGACCATTATACTGAATCTTCTTAAGCAAGATCTGTATATTGCTGCCTCATCCAGCAATGTAAACATGCTTTCAATTCTCTAGGAGTTTTGTGTGTGTGTGTGTGTGTGAGAGAGAGAGACCGCAACTTCTCTAAAAATTCAATTGATTTGGGATCGATTTGATATCGGTCTCGTCTGCTTATTATTTATCCTCTCATTTTTCACAGTCCTGTGTGTAATGCGCGTTTTGTACACAAGAATATTTATTTTTTGTAAGTCTGTGCCGAGCCGTATAGCCTTGCAGGAATGGTCTCTTATTTATGCTGTTTTTGTGAGTATTATATTAAAATTGTTAAAAAGAAGCAGATGTAATATCACTTCAAAATAAGTGTTAAAAGTTTTTTACTATGCAGGCAGTTTTTTTTTCAAAGCAGACATTTTATGTAATTGTATTTATTTTTAACAATCTCTATTACACTTTTAGTTACGTAATGCAGTGGTAACCTTTCTTAACTGATCGATATAATTATAGTTTTCAGTTGCGTGCAGTGTTTCAGAATTTTTCATAGTTATTAATAAAACACGTTCAACTCGTTCTCTTCATGATCTTTGTGACGTGGTTGGCACACTGGTCAGATCAGTAACAGTTTGTAACAGCAGTCGAAGTACCAACGTTACTATTAATAGCAAAGGACTTCCAACACACAATATTACTAGGATCAGTGTCACAGATATTTACAATACCAGAACTAGCAAGACCACTTTTCTTATAAGAACAAACTTGCAACAAGCCACTACCGAAACTTGAGAGAATTCCTTTAAAACCAAAACGGTACAACAAAGACATTAACATTAAACTTTCTTCAGCAACCACTTTAGTATTCAACTTCGTTGGATCAACTTCACCAGTAACAGCATCCTTTTACAGTGTTAAGATGTTCTTGAAGACCTTCCTTGGGAAGTAACGTCTTCGTCTGTAGCGTCTTCGATAGTATACCTAGGTATCCGTGTTCGTTTCCCGCCGGTGCTGACCCCCCGATTCTTCGCATGTGCCGTTGGTCCAGGGAGGTTTCTTGGGGGTTTTAGTTTTTTCACCGCCCTTCGCATTCCATCGCTTTTGATTCTAAAGCTCCATTTCATATTTAAGATTACAGACGCCTACAATTTTTCAGGATTACAGACGCCCTGTCCTCGGTATCCTCCCCATTGTTCACGATATCTTATTAACTTTAAGTTTTTCTCCAGGATTTTCATGGTTCAATTTTTTCAGGATAATACAGCTTAGAGTAGAAGTGCTCGTAATACAACACAGGTTGTGTTGATTACAAACCACCAGTAGGAAATGTACATGTTTGGTAATACATTTTACACATCACTACTTGACCCATTTGTTTTAACATTTCACGCACACATATTACATTTGTAAGTTTTTGTGATTTCTTTATTTTACTGGGGTTGCGATGTTCTACCTAAGATTAAGTGGCCTTGGAGAAAATTAATAGTAGTGTAGCGTCAAATGCATTTTATCTGAAATTATTTTGTGCATTATTAATTTCCCAAGCTGGCGTGTTTTTTTTAAAGATATTTAGCCTGCCGGAGTTATAGAACAGCAGCCCTCAGCCTGAATGCATTAAAGAAGTTACACTTCCCTTAAATTAAAAATAATAGCAATCAAATGAAATATCTATCTAATATCGTATCACTTCGACAGACTGCGTGCACTGAAAACTTATTTTCTGAGCAGTTATTAACAAATTTTAAAGACAGTTTTGTTCAGTAAAGAAGTACGCTTCTTAATTATGCGATATTAGGATCGATGTAACTTTTCCCCCGCTTCTGCCGTTTAAGGTTTTTAATTCAGTTTGTCGTCCGTAAGTGTTTTCAAAGAAACCGTTAAAGCATTCCTTCCCACTAAGAGGTAATCGTTACACTCGGAAAAGGGTTTTGCATGCTTCAAGCAGTGTGCAGTTATTTTTAAATTGCATATATATGGAACGTGGCAGAAGACAGAAAGGGGTTGATCTCGGATGCGAGGACTCACTGCGCAGGTCCTGCAGTCGCTGGACCCCGGAGAACACGCACCGGCTGCTCCCATATCCTGTTTAAGATATCGGCAAGAGCCATTAATTCGTCAGTCTCTCCCTTGTCGTGCAGTGTTGGTAGGAGAGGGAGATGGAAGGAAGGGGTGATGGCGATAGCGGCCAGGCAGGTGGTGGGCCGGCTATCTGCCGCCAGAGACACCCTCGTAGTCCTACACGGTTCGCTTCTCCCTCCCACCCTAGGGTCCATGGTGTTATCATTCCGCCCGCACCGAGACAGCAGAAGAGTATTTTTGTGAGAGGGAGAGAGCGGGGCACGACGCAGGAAATGAAGTGGGCAGTGCGCGATCCATCATCTCAGCGGAGCAGGAGGGCTGGTAGGTCCGGCCCCAAGGCTAGAAAGGGGGGAAGGGGGGCAGGGCTCCACTCTCTCTCTTCTAGACTTGGGAGGCTGCTGCAACCGATCCTGATACTCTTGGAGCCGGCCTGCATCGACAATGAGTTTCACACGGGGCGCCAAAGGGAGGCGGGGCCTAGCCGAAGATTGATGCTTTTCGCGCTTCGAGGACTGTGAAGGGGGGAGAGGGGTCACGAGTATTTCGGATCGGCGACTGGAGACCTGGGACGTGCGAGGAAAAAAAAAAGATGCTTTCATTTGTTTTCGTCTGGAGACCGGAGCGGAGCTGTCGTCGGTTGTTTCGCGACGCAAGCGCTCTCCAAGTGTCAGTTCTGTAACATAACGCAGCACGGACGGAAGTGGTGCGAAATAAATCCCAAAGCAGCCGAGCCCGGGGTTCTGTTTCGTATGCGCTAGTTTTCAGAAACGGGGCATTGGATTTATTTTTATCTGAATCGCAAGAATTGACGTAAATCTTGCTTCGTGTTTTTCTTTCCGGCTCAGTTTGCCGGTTCTGTGAACGCATTCGTTTAAATGCTGTCGGTTTTCTTCTGCTGGGCATCTGTTTTCTTTTTGATAACATTCTTGTGTGAGTTGAAAGCCGAGGTCATTTGACGGTGACCCTTGTACTACATATGCATTGCAAAATTGGCGAAGGTTTCTTTTGTGTGAATATATGAAGCAAATCGTGAGGATGGTACTCTCATTGGCTGAGGTAGCCTACTTTAGATTTGTTGTAAGCTAATTTTACGTTATTTGACCGTCACTATCAACTTAACCGGCGTAAATCACGTATGGATGAAATAAAACCTACTCTCATCCGTTGACCTTGGATTTTAATAATCTAAAGTACTGGACAGATAACATAAGGGTTTGGTTATTCACTACACCTTTTTTTTTCTTTTTTTTTTTTTTCAGTCTATACAGATTTTTTTTTCCCCGATGCTTTAGGTCAAAAGCTGCAAATGGAAAGTTGGTTTTATACAGTTATTACAACGTGCAGCCCGCCTTAAGGGGCCCGCCTCGTTGCCATAAAATCACACTGCAGCGTGTTTGAAGAAAAAGTTTTACACCGAAACTAATACACGTGTGTTCACGCCGTTTCTCTACGAAAAGAACACACACTTCTGACGACTGCCCTTAAGTACTTTCAAGACAACACACGTATTAGAAATCCCCTTTTAGGGCACGTCAAAATGGGTTAATACGGGGTTTTCAGGCTGCTATAGCGGAAAATATACTAGCCGAATACATGTTAAACCACTTAAGGGTAGTGCATTGGACTTTAGTAAAGTAATTTTGTAAATAAAACAATAGGGTAACCACTTAAAGTCCCATAGGAAATTTGTTTTTTCGCGAAGACTGATGCACGCCTTAAGCGTAGAGGCGACGCACCGTTGTATGGCCCATACGACGTCACCCTTAGCACCATACCTCACTTACACAAAGACACGTGCCACGAGGCGGGCCCCTTAAGGCCACAAGCCATAATTTATACTACTTTTATGATGATTATTTTGTAAATCCTAAACGAGAGCAGATATCGCAAAACTGCTGCACAGTTTTGTTAAAAGCAGTTTATGTTAACTTTTTTTTTTCAAGACATAATACACAATGGTTTCAGATAATTATGAAATCAAACAAATTCTCATTAATGAACAATTTAGACAAATCTGTATAACTTTTTATCTATAAAATTAGGCTACATAGTAATTACAATTTTCAACAAAACTGCGCTGCTCTAGTTTAGGAATAAAAAGAAATTATTATCGTGAAAGCTGTAGAGATGTTGTATCATGACCTTAAAGTAATATAAGTGTTTTTCCATAAGCGGTAAAAAGGCGAGAAAAATAACACTTACGGTTCCGAGTATACAGTACCTGTGCGTACAGCTTTTTATATGTAAATACAGGTAAATCTTTTGGCACGGTGTCTGCTAAGAAGGATTTCAGGCAAACGTTTTACATATTTTCTTTGCATGTCATATACTGAACCAGCAATGCGAATATAAGTTCGTTTTTAGTTGGTCCTTGAAAACTTACCAGACGGTGTTCATAAGCAGTTTGTTAAATATTTGGTTGGTTACGTACCTGAATTATTATTATAATTGTACTAGTACTTGGGAATGAAGGAAATCGATTGTGTATTCAGAACTGCTCTGGGGCTAGACAAATGCGAACTGCTGGCAGGCACCCGAGCTCGAGTCGTCTTGACAGACTGCAGTGCAGTTGTGCGCAGGGCTGGCCGCTGACCAGGCCAACGACGCTAGCCAACACGGGAAGTGTGCGCAATATGTTTTATCAGCATTCGCACCGGGGCGGCTAATCTCGTATCGTTGCGCGCGCATCTGATTCCGCGCCGGTATTAATTGATCGCGATTAGAAAAGGGGGGCGTGATATCGGCTCAGTGACTGGGGTGGTAGAGGAGAGGTGGTGCATCGATAATGTGGCGTCATTATCGACTCGATGGCGGCGTAAGCGCGCGCTAATTGCTCGCAAATCTCCGGTCGTATCGCGACCATCTCGCCAGTGTGGAGGGAGGGAAGGGTGTGTTTTGCGATACGGCCCTTTCCATCCCCTCCCCATTTACAAACCTTCACCCCCACAGCACATGCATGGATGATATGTTTGGTGGAAGGACGGTGACTAGGGGTTGCCGATGTCGTCATCTGACAACGAGACCCGTCTGGACTACATAGTTGACTGTATTGTGTACTTGTCTCCGTAGTGAAGGGATGTGTTTGATTTGGACCTCAGCTTTTTTTTTTTTTTCGTTCTGGAAATGGAAACGGGGAGGGCGATAAGTCGAATATAACAAGTCCGTCACCTCATCGCCTCTAGACGCGAAGTACTCAACTAGCGTGCATTGTTTCCGTAGGAACTGTTTCTCAACGTGACTCAAGCGGTGACCCTGTTATTTTATCTGTGGAATGTATGTTGTTTGAACTTAGCAGGTTTCTATGATTTTATTTTATTACAGTTGTTATTTTCTCAGCTACAGCAACGAGAAGAATTCATTTTTAGCACTTTTAAGGAGCTTGGTAATCATGTTCTTAATTAGCGGACGGAATTTTTTGGATCATAGGGACACAGTTTGAGGTGTGTCTCCTTTCGTAGTTAAACGCACTGGAAACACGTTTAATAAGTATACATGAAAAAACACGTTCCGCACCACGCTACATTACGTCTCATGCGCCAGGTCCACTAATCCTTAAGGATCCTTGCGTAACGTCACACATGCCGCTGTTAGAAATCACAGTGAGGGCACATATGCACCAGAATGTCCGCTTCAGCTTAGCTAAGGTAACGAGCCTCTTGCCCTTCTCGAGTCCTAGATCCGAATTCGCAAAATGCATACTACTTCATGAAGGGAGCAAGGGTTTAGCGCGCAAGGGCTCGTTGCTCTGAAATCGAACACAGCCAATGTTTGCAACTCGGCCAGTAGCAAGAAACAAGTAGGCTACTTTTAGTATTATGTGAGCAGCTTCCCCCCCCCCCCCGCCCCCAGGGCTCACCATTGACAAAGTTTACACACGACAAGGCGGGAAACCAAAAGAGGGGTGGGGACATTAGATAGCGCCTATATGTTTCATATTGAGGATTGTCATTGTATTAAAGCTGAACTATAACTGCAAAAATTCTAATATATAAATAACATGTAATTGATTAGCTACTTAAACTTTAAATTGATATATTTTTAAGTTAAAAATTTTCTACTAAAAAAAATTTCTTAAGAAACTATGTTCTTATTTGTAACTATGGCAGTGGAGTTTATCGTACATGGTGAGGTATCCCGGTAAAGTTTTTAACGAAGAATTAACGATTAATGCTCAATGAAGTGCCGACTCTGCTTCTCTATATGTTCGTTTTTTACGCTCACGCTTTTCACATCCTGTGCGCCAGTTATCAGGCTAAATATTCTCCAACATGATTAGTAGAAGTCGGTGGTATATTTGTGAGCAGATTAAAATTAATTACAAGCGAAAACAATTCACGTGTCTTGTTCATTTAAGTAGAAGAAAATGTGTTTAATTAAGATAAGTACGTAGTTATGGTTATAGGTCCGTACACTACTTCTTCTTAAAAAATAGTTCTCTACTTATTCATTAATGTTTTCTTTAATCTGTTTCATGATATTTTCCAATTTTTCCCAAACTCTGGAACAAAATAGAGGGCTGTTTGAGAGAGTAAGAAATAAATAAAAACACATTATTGTTGCTAATATTTTAGACGAACTGAAAAATGTCATACCCTTTCGTTATTGATAATACAAAATCTCTTCAACAGATGTGTTTTATATATATATATATATATATATATATATATGTGTGTGTGTGTGTGTGTGTGTGTATGTATGTATGTGTGTGTCATATTACACACACACGTGTGTGTTCTTTCATTCGAGCTAGTTGTATTGGCGAAATATAGTTACACTTCTCAGTTCTATGGCGAGTTAGTTCATGATGGGAGTTGTGGATTTCAGTTTACTCCATTATCGTTTAAATTTAGCCGTTGATATTTGTAGGTACCATTAGTCTCTTTTACATCATCAGTAGATTGCTTGAACGCTTTGATTTATTTATTGTTAAAACACTCAGGACTAGTTTTAAACATACTTGACTTCAGTTTTTTTTATTGGAGAGTTGGGATGTTGCTATTTTACGGATTAAATCCACTGACCTACTTAAACAATTTGTGATAAACGTGCACTGAAATTTTTGTATCAGTGTATTTTATTTCCGTTTGGTGAGTTTGATGAAAGATTTACACGGGTCCAGAAATTTTCTGCGGGGAAATTTTTTGCTTTGTATTTGGAAAATTAGCCAATACTATGAGTAGAGGTACGTCAATTTCGCAAGTACATTCCAGGTCAGGTTGAACGCCAAAAATGTATACTTCATAATCACGTGTGTGATTAGCTGGCGACTGTTACGAAACGCATTTGACTACTGCAAGCCAGTAGTAAATAAGGAAATAATTCCTAGAGCTATCGCTTGTAGTGTTGTAAGCCAATGAATAATCGACTGTATCTAGAGCGTGTACAGGACTGAGCAATCTAGGCTACTGCCAGATGAATCCGCGAAATTGACGTACCTCTAACTAAGGTTAATTTTACTACAGGTTAGAAAGAAAATACGTTTTCTTATGGGAGAGCTTGGCACAGGGAAAATTTCTGCCACTAGTTTCGCTTCAATCGCTAGGAGACCAAATAAATACAAAACCATAGTAATATTAAATTTAAATAAACTTGGAAATTTTATTAGTAATTCAATTTAGTTTTAAAGTGAAAAGAAACCAATTTCGCGTTTTAAATTATCAACTTAACGTAACTTAAAATTCATTAAAGCTCTGTGATTGGTCAATTTGGTGCATTAGCGATATCAGCGCTCAAGCGGCAGAAATTTTCCCTGTGCCAAACTTATAACATTGATCTTTCTAACCTGTAGTAGAATTAACCTTACTCTAACTATGCATGTCACGACTAAGTTTCCGGTATCTGATGTTTTTTTTTCTGCATTCAACCCTTCTTCCGACCCCGTCATTGTATTCAACCGCTGCAACCACATACGCTATTGTTTTACGTTACTTTTATATGATGGCTACGTTTACCAGCAATGAAACATGTCACCAACTGAGTATTTTTACCTTTCCTTTAATTGCCGTGTATTGAGTCATGTTACGGTCGTCTCCTAGGGATAAAGTGACAACATACATTACAAGGAACTACTTCATAACATCTCCAAATACACACAAGCGCTGAAGTTAGTTACTATACAAGTTACTTCTCCGAACACAAATTTGAACCCAGGCAGGGTTAATAACAAATAATAAGAAGCGAGATTAGTGTAAATCATACCTTCTCTTGTAACAAAATAATATGCGAATCAATTCAGAATGAGTTCTCATATGAACGGTAAATGTGGCGATGTTTTAGAGCAGCTTGTGAGATTTATAGTTGCTAGCAGAAAGCCACTAGGAAACCTGTTTCGTGTAGATTTACATCGACAAGGTAAGACACATTACGTATGCTGGACATTTTGCCGTCGCCGTTTACATTTTTCACCGAATAATTTCTTGCATGAAAAAAATGTATCCTTGCTGTTTTTTCCGGGAAGGGGTTGTTAACCTTGCTTCGTGTTGTTCATAAGCGTCTTTGCGAAACGTTTAAAAAAAAATTTAGCACGACTGTTCAACGAATTAAAAAGTATAATCGATGTTTTGAAATTCTTCCAGAAGATGGAATATGTCAAGTTGTTACGTCAAATGAATAGTGCTTAAATTATGATCCAGAATATATTAAGCTGGTTAATAGTAAATATGATTATCTTTCAAGTATGACCCAGAATTTAATTACTAAATAGCGATGCATATATTTTAAGTATGACCCAGGTATATTGGTAATAATGCTTATCTTTCTTCTATGATTCAGAATGCATTGAATACTAAAAATCCAAAATAATGTGATTATATTTCATAATATCCTGAAAATAATACTGATTAAATAGAAATACGATGTGTCCCAGCATATTTATACTCTGTCCACTCTAAGGTTGCAGCAGAAATAATAATTGCGAACGAAATAAATCAAAGCAATTTAATTTTTGTTGATTCGTCAAATTGTGTGTGTGTGTGTGTGTGCTATAACACAGTTACCTAGTATATTTTCAATATTTCAACTGAAATTTAAGCTGTGCAAAAATTTTGTCATTCTTTTGAATGAATTAGCTGCAACCTTAGAATGGATGGAGTGTAAAATTTGAAAGTATGTACACATGGAGATCACATTATGAGTCTTCTACTGAATTGTCAACTACTGTATCTACCATGCCGTTCCCCGTTCGTACACACGTTTTTTTTGGGACGATATAAGAAGAAGAAGAAGAACGCAGTATTTTAATTGCTGCGAAAGATGCGTTGTTGCTAAGTATGCGACAAGAACGAACCGTAAAATAAGGAAATTTGTTCCACAGTGGATTTCCTAAATTTTTCGATACTAGAAATTGTTGCGTCGAACCTAACACCAACAAGCGCTGTGATTTTAAGTTTGTATTAGTTCGAAATTTAGTATTTATGGGTTAGTAATGTAGGATTTACCTCAAACTGCAGGCGATTTGTAATCAATTTAACTTGGAATTTTAACTGATGTACTTTTGCCAACCACTAATATTTGTGTAGTAAGTTGACGGAAATGGAGTAACCTGTTTCACGATGAGAAAACTCCAATTACCCAGAAATGAATACGGATAAAAATGCATAATTCATTTTTTTGTGTGTTTAATAACACTTGAATAATTTTGGTAGTAAAATAACACTAACCTTCATTACAATTTGTATTTGTGTTTTCCTGCAAATGGTCTGCTTGAACAGGAATTATTCTTTGAAGATGTTTTGATAGAAAACAAAGCGTTTTTACTTTCTGAGTTTACATGTGTTTGGTTATATAGATAATTAGGATTGAATGGCACAGCTGTAACTTTATCTTTTATGATTAAACGGAATTACTTAAAAAAATTGTGCTGGTGGATTTCACTATGCATGCCTGAAAGATTTTCTTGTTCGGCGTGAACACGAGACGTTCCCAAGTATGATGCAAAGATGCGAGTTTGATGTATTTTGTTAGTAATGTAGTTTAAACCAGAACCAAGTACAGAGAATTATCGTGTCTCATTTAGGGCTTGCATTTGCAGTTCTGTAACCGGTACTAGTACCATTGGACTCGAACCGGTGACCTTGGAACTATTGTAATCCCATTGTGTTACTAACCTTTCAGCCATTAGACATTTGACTTGTTTGTTAAGGAAATGTTTTGCAAGTGTGTGACGTACTCCACTTAACCTGCAGGTTAAATCAAAACACAAGCTGTAACTGGCACATCTATTTATTCCAGCACACGGAGAGGTAATAACGGAGATGTTAAAATGTCAGGGTAATTATTCTGAACTTCAACACGACCTTGAAGTTGAAAGGAACGAGAGGAGTATTCAGAGCCGAAACGATTGTATCAGAGGTCCAGACCATAAATCAAGATTTAGTTCATCTTCATTAAGGCTGTTTTCTAATCGGTGTAATTATTGTTTGTTTAACAAAGCCGGTGCGTGTAACGAGGTTAGAACGCCATGGCCTATCTCTCGGTACATAAATACTTCTACATCGGGTTAATGAGCGTCTTAATGAACCTTGCTCACAACGCGGTTAAAAAGAACTCCGGTTCTGGTAATTAAAAGAAATGGTAACAATAACATTTATATTTGCTTTTTTAATATTTTGTCTGCTGGAAACGTTAGTGATTACTAGGTCGGGGGCTTTAAATCAAGCTAATTTTTCCCGTACTTGGAACGTTTTGCTAAACGAGACGATACGCTGTATTTACGGTTGAAAAGATATGTTAAAAGTGTTTCTTGCTCTCCATTTTAGTTTCCCGAATAACTCAAAGGAATTCTTCTTTTTTTTTCCCCTGCCTCTTACTTAATGTGCTTACGGGACTTAGTGCAGGTGGCTTTTGACAGGTGTTCTTATTAACCCAAGTTAAGTTTAAACATTTATGGTGTGCGTTAATGCTAATCTGTTAAATAACACGTACGTTGAAAAACTACAGTTGAATTGAGATGAAGTAGACCTTTAATTGCATTTGTACACCCTCAACAACCATTTGAGTAGGTAACCAATTGTACGCTATAAACGTGTTATTTAATGAAATAAGTCGTAGATTTCTTTGACATTTTACGACTCCTTTTGAAAATTTGCAACAAACACGTGAGTGACGTTTGAGCTTGTACGGTATGTGCTTCAATGCATATACGTTATAATGGTACTTAAAATTTAAAGTTGTTGACAAAATTAGAATCGTTATTCGAAAAAAAATTGACAATACGGTTTTCTTAAATCAAACACCTTTGACAGATAAAATTTTTATAAAATTGAATTTTCGTTTGACAAACCTTTTGTTCATAATGCGCATTAAAAGTCGTGTTCGTGTACCACAACATATGTTTTGCACTTGCTACTTAACCAAATTAAAATGAAATGCTTCATTGGAAGGTTATAGCAGGGAAAATCTGCGTGCGTCCAAAGTGTATCAGTAGGGCGTATTTTAATTACGGTTTTTACAACTATCTTAATACATCTCTTAAATTTAATATGTAAATAATGGTACATGTGAATGAACGCTCTGCCACTGAGGGAAATATGTTCTGTTTTTGTGTGTTGATTGTAGTTATCGTCACTTAAAAACAAAATTTATAAAGTAAAGAATTAATTAAATTAGATTTTATTGATAGTGGTTTACATTGTTTAAAACTTTGTAATTTTCGAAACTATGTATTCACGCCGTTGTTTGCAAATTAAATAACGTAAATCTATGGGAATTATCATTTGCCTAGAGATGATGGTATATCGCAAAAATGTTTTATGCCAACATAACCTTAAAACTGCTGTAGTTAATGCAACACACGTAATTGGATGATGTACATCTTTCACAACGTACCTGTCTGCAGACTATTATTAGGGACCCTTATTTTTCGCGAAAAGAATTTTGTCCCAGTTTGTTTCAGTGCCTTACGTACACACATGCAATTCTGCTTCATGGTTATTGGCAGCGTGTCTGTGTGAAGAGCCGTATCTCATTTGACTGAGCCAATTACAATAACGTTCCTCCAACACCACGCGTCTGTAATTTGCTTGCAGAATCCTAAGGCTCGTTGCAGTTACAACATCCAATCACTGACCACGAAGCAGATCTGCAGATGTGCACGTAAGGCACCAAAACAGTGTGAAGCAAATTTTTTTTCGCGATAAACAAGGGTCCCTAAGTATTACCATACATATTACAACAGCGGGATCATTGACTCAGTCAAATAGGGCAACGGCTCCACGTACAAGCGAAAGCCAGTAATCTTGTGGTAAGCTGAACATGCGTTGAAACCCAGCAAACAGTCAAGCTTTCCCGCGATAAACCATCATATCTTCATATGCCCAGTTAAAGGGAGGAATATCCACGCGTACACGTTACATTCAATACATTTTCAGTCATAAACCTAACTTCTTGTCAGGTTTTATCGCGATACTATTAGGCCCTGCTGATGCGTTCTCTCGCTTGTCATCTTCGTGAAATCCCTTTTTATTTCGTGTAAACAGCATGGAACGTTTACAATATACTATCCGCGTGCCAGCTCTGAGTCCCTGGCGTGTATGCATATTTAATCCTAAACGTAAAGTACACTACAGTAGTGTTGCAGGAAACACGTCCTAACTTAAGGGTGTTCCAGTGGGGAAAAATTACAATTTTATATTTGTGTGATCTAGTGTTAGTTCTGTAGACGATACTTGGAAACATATTCCTCTTACAAAAAAAATATTAGCGCAGTCAGTTTTCCCATAACGGCATTCCAAAATCAAAATTTGCATATTTTTACTTCTCACAAAACTTGAAAACCAAATAAACATAATGAAATGAAATAATTCTCGTACATAACTCCATGTTCCGAGCTACTGCTTGAAGTATGTAAAAACTCATTACAAAAAGTGTTTGTATTTAAAAAAAATTTCTAATATTTGTTAATTTTTTTGTTACTTTTAGCAATTTTTTCAATTACAAAAATATTTTATAATGGGGTTTTGTATGCTTCAAGCTGTAGACCGTGACATGTAGTATTGGTGTAATTTTTTTTCATCTTATTATGTCAACTCTTTTTCAAGTTTTGTATTAAGTAAAATTTTGAAATTTTGACTTGGAAATGCCATTATGGAAAAACTAGCTGAGCAAATTTTGGTTTTGTGAGAGGAAAATTTACTCTCAAGTAATGTCTACAATATTAACCCTATTTTATACAATATACAATTATGATTTTTTTTTCTCCACTTGAACGTTACTGCGGTTACTGTGTTGATATGCTGTCGGTCTTGTATTACGTATATCTTTACGTACGAAAATCACATTCACGCCAGGGACTCGGAGCTGATGCGCGGAAAGTACGTCGTCATTAAGAAAAACAGAATTAATTATATTTAGCTCGCTTGCATTTCATATTGGTCTTGTGTTATACCATTCCAAATAAATGATTATTCAGAAAAAAATTTGTTAACACACGCTTAACGATGGGCATACACAAAAAAACCAAACGAGTCAGATATTGATTACATCTACGTTTAAAAGTGTTTGTTATTGGCAGGGACAGGAAAATTTCGCTCATTTATTGACCTGCGTGCGACGAAAACAGTTTAATCTGTCACCAATGAACGTGTAACGGAACTAATACGATCCTGAAAATCGATTTCAAAATAACGTTCCTTTAAATATAGAATAAAATACTACTTAACATTAAGCGACAACGCTCTGATCAGTGTCCAACCAATGGAAGGAAAAAAAAATATTTTATTTTAAAAAAATGCTATTTTACGGTCGATTTTCTTCTTTGAAAAACTCGTACCATTACTGTTTAATGGACAAATTACCGTAAAACATTTTCGACTTACTTTTTATAAGCTATCCTCGTGCAGAATATATAAAATTAACTAACCACGCATGTACCGTATACTTTGTTCCAATCCATCTCGAACATAGAAAAAAGAGGAGGGGAACTATGAACATGGTAAATAGGTTTCGCAGAAGAAAAAGAATTGGATTAAGTGATTATGTTCTGTTTCACCACACAGATTAACATTTTAAAGATAAAACTATTTAGTTTTTGAAATTGTCAGGAACGGACGCTCGATATCAGTGCTATTGCGGCGTCAATGCATGGCGCGTCTTTAAGTTTCTCATGCAAGTCATTTTACTGACGAAAAAGAGGCTGTAGAACATTTTGTTTATACGTTTTACGTAAGGTATCTTTCACGCATCTTTCGTGAATACTTTGAGCTGAAGATGAACATTCAATGGCTGCCTATTTAATTGAGTGTTCGGCATGCAGGTAAATGGTCAGTATGGTGATAACGAACAGCTCAATTATCGCAGTAAGAACCCGGTATAGCGTAGGAAAAATTCGCGTGTTCACTGAACTGTAGGCTAGCCTCCAAGAATATATGTGCGCTCAAGCACACAGTATAGAGACCGGAAAAAATTCGCGGATTCAGGCTAGCCTGCAAGAATATTTGAGTACTGAATGTGATATCAGCTGTTTATTATCTACTCGCTGACACAGTCAAGTGGGCCTGTGTATAGTTACAGTTTTATTATTGGCTCAGCTACTTCCAGGAAGTGTCGAGTAAGTCAACGGTCAATTGTAAACGTGATACAGACCTATAGTTGCCGGAACTCTAGCTTGCGCCTAAAAGAAAACTCGATATTTCAGGTCCCTATGTATAGGATGTTCGCGATAAAGTAAACACTTTTTAAGATAATCTTGTATGGAATAATAATAAAAAAAAGTGTTATTAATTTTGGCCTCAGATATTGACTTCTGAGTACAATTGAACCGGTTACTCAAAGATGGGCCCAAGTAAATTTTTTAAAGAACGTTCCAAGTTGCAATAATTTATGAGGCCCTTCTTCCACCAACCATGTTCTTTAATACATTTTCCTGCAAAGTAATCAAGGCTGGGCCCTTGTAATACACACCAGAAGCACCTCCTGGAAAAATTAATTCAGAAAAACGGGAAAAGTGCATTAACAACGCAATTGCTAGTTGGGTCCTTCTTCGAGTAACAGCTTCAGTTAAATCTATACACTTTATTATAGGTCGTTCGGGATAAAGTGAGCACTACATATTTAAACTTTAAAAAAGTCACCAACAGCTAGTGCACATAATAATTCAACACAATAATAGTTACCTTACAACTTGAATGATTGACAGTGATTTGCTGAATGTAGTTCCGTGTTTTTAGTCTTTAAATAGAATAATAAAATCAACTGAAATTGACGTATTTGCATTTTGTATAGTTAGTAGACTTTTTTTTTTACCAGGCTGTAGATGTTCATACAGACTGCACAACTTATCTCACACGCGCAAACATTAAGTGACGTGTCCAGAGAGGTTAGACATTTTCCGCCGTTAGCCGTTACGCGTGGACAGATATGAATTGGCTGAAAATATAAATTTAGCACGGTTTTTTTATGCTCACTTTGTCCTAAACCGCCTATACATAGATAGCTATGTTTATTTTAAAAATTGACGATAAACTATAAATTACCCAAAAGTAAAAAAAGCGACTAGGGCTTCAGAAGTGTTCACTTTGTCCTCAACCATGCAATATGTGAGGAGCTGCCTGAAAGGTTGCAAAACGGCAATAAAAGTGTTGGAAAATAATGCGAGATAATTTTTTTAATTTTTGGTAGTGACAATACATATTTGTCCGTAGCTTATTGGTTCAAGGATGCGTGGCAAGCATCCTTACGCCCTTGCGATAGTTATTTGTTTGAATTGGGAATTAGGAAGGTATGTTTATACACACATGCACCCTTACCGCGAAGGATGCATTGCTGTGAAGGCTGCGAGGATTCAGGGATGCGAGGATTAATCCTATGAATTCGGAAACAGACTAGGTCTTTAGCGCTGATGAGGGGTGACATGAGGTGAGTATGGAGCAGCACCGGAATGAAAGGGCGGGGGAAACGGCAGATTCCTAAGAAAGCCCGCCGACCATCGGCATCGCCCGGCACGATTCTTACATGCGGAAATCCGACAACGCCGGGAATCGAACCCGGATCGCCTGGGTGGGAGGCGAATGGTCTGACCATTTGGCCACCGCGGCCCCGTATGCGTTTGAACTTTAAACCATACTCCCCACAAATAAATTTATGTGATCAATTTTTAGAGTCCGTCAGGAAAGAGAGTAACAGCTGAAGTGATGCTGTATTGCCTACGCCGGTCAGCTCCACCCTTATAACTCCATTGATTTTGTGCTTCATTCACGCAAACTATGCCTATCTAGGGATCCACCTTAAGGCCATACTCTCTTGTTTCTTTCTTTTTTTAGAGAGATTAATTTTTTACGCCCAAACGAGAGCAGATATAAAAAATCTGCCTGACAGTTTTGTTTAAAGTCTTCTTCCTGTTTGGGCTGATTTTATCAATGCAATAAACACTACGGTATTAGCTAATTAACTTATGTAGTTAACGAACTTCTGGTTAGTTTAATTTTTAGTTGAAACCGTACATTTTATTGTTTTGATAAAAATACATATCACGGCAAAAATAATTTTGAGCAAAACTGCGCTCCACAGATACTAGAGCGCCTCTGTTCGAGCCGTCATATGAGCGCAAGAAGGCACTTAACTCCCGTACTGTGTTGCCACATTGTGCACGATAAAAGTTATCGTACAAAATTTTGCCACTAACAATTTCGACTCCAATTTAGTCCAGAATTCATGTGATGTACTTACTATACGGTTGTTTCTGGACATCCTGTATATGTAAGGAACCAAAAAAAAAATAACAATTTCTTCCTTTACAAACTGATGACTAACATTTTCAAATAGACGCACATCAACACATAAGTTTTTTTTTCAATGAAAATTGTGTTTATTTAAAGACAAACAGTAAAATATGTACGTTACTAAATATTAGCAAACGGTTTTTTTACTGTCATGGGGGTGACACAATTGCCAATTTTTGGTTGCCAAAGAGTTCGAAGTTTTCTTAAACATTTTACATAACATTGATGGAGTAGGAATTATAACAGTTTTAAGAGTCTAACATAAAAGTATGTCTGCCTTTTTTTCTCAGTGTGTATTACGTATCTTGCCGTATTAACATTATCTATTAGTAAACCATCGCCTTGTTACGGTACGTTCTGTAAAATAAAAACAATTTATTTCAACTACCACAATTTTCTAATATTAAACTTTAAAATAAGACATCAGTACATGAGACTAGTTTTCATTATCCGTTACCGACATTTACTACGGATGTACCTTTCACCGTGTACATTAAACTACACGTAAGTACAAGGGTAGAGTTATTTTCAGAGATTGCTCAAGAAGTTCTTGATTGACTGTGGACAATGTGAACGTTATAATGAATCAGCATCTATCACTGACAGGTCCAGTATAATTGAGCCGTGAGAATAATTGGCAGGTTTGCTGATTTCATTGGCCTGGTTTACTTTCACTTGTAGTGGCATTACAATGTTTGAACTTCAGGGCGATACACAAATGAAGTCGTTGCGGAACACATTCAACGTACGTTGGAAAATACCTGACGAAATGGCGGCCAGAACTGTCAGGGATGGCCTTACCTTTACGGCGATGGTTTGAACTCAGCTGCCGGTATGAATAGGAGCTAATGAGCATAGGGACGCAGGGCAGCTGGTATTGAGTCCATAATAACTCAGCATTTTTAGGTGGTTATAAAATCTCACGTGGGTAATTTAGGGCCGGGGGGGGGGGGTAACGCAAATATTTAGTGTAAGGCCCAAGGTTCCTATATCTACACGGATTTTGTTAGTATTATTTTTTAAATTCTAAAAGGGAGCAGATATTTTTAAACCAGCCAACAGATTTGTTTAAACATAGTTTTTACTATGTAGCCTAATGTGTATCAAAACATAGTGAGTAGTCCAGTTCCAAAACTCTCCTTGTTCATCACCAAGGAAAAATGAGTTCTGAACAGGTTTGTGTAGCTTTTAAATGTGCTAAAGTTGGCGTCATGATAGTTCCCAAAACTTGCGTTATTCAATAACAGATATACTTAGAATAACTGCTTTGGCCATGTCACAAATGGGCTCACTAATCAGTTTCTCCGATTGGCTCAGTTAAGTGGACAAGGGGAGTTTTTGAACTGGACTACTGAAGTATTAGTCTAGAGGAGAGTGTGCCGCAATAACGGAGAGTAGCTAGTTCTTAGTTAACCCACTACATAGCAAGGGCGTACACTGAGGCTACGTTCGTAATAACACGGTCACAGCACGCACATAGCACAACCGCACAGCATAAAGGCCCAGGCACAATTGTGCCTCATGCGTCCGTCTGATCTGTCCGAGCCGATGGTGCAGATGGCGATAGAGAATTTGATTGGTCCACGTAACCTGCGATGTCACGTGCGGATGGTGTAGACGGCTGATTGCAGAGCTGTCTGACCTGGAGCTTGGGCAACTTTTTTATCTATGGCATGTGACGTCACGTGAACTTCGCGCCAATCAGAAACGAGGTACGCGAATGTAAACGGAAAATTACGCGAAAGTGTTGGCGTTTGTAAACAAACCATTTTATATAATGGTATTTAGTTAACATATTTCTTAGTACGTAGTTTTGTCTCGAGTGTCTTTTGAATTCAAATTTCTCGTTCAATAAAATTTGGAAAAAAAAAAAATTACCGAACACTAAGAAACAAATTAAAAAATAGTACTAACATTCTTGATCCTAATTCCTTCAATGAAACCGTGTTGAAGTGACCAAAACACATTTATTAGACCAAAATAATTACGCTAAAAAATAAAAATTTACTGTCTACTGTGCTGCACTCTTATCATGTAGCGTTCGTATTACCTGTGTCAACCTTGCCAATTGTGCCTTGCTGCTGCTGGAAAATGGTCAGACAGCATGATCAGATATCTCCGAGAGACACGTCTGCGCAATTGTGTTTTTGCCTTAAAGCACCGTTGTACATTCGTGCACGACATAGTAGTGTCCGAAATTAATTGAGAGACTATTACTGTGTTAAATTGTCTGATTCTTCGCTTTCGTAATTAAATAAAATCATAACATTTGTATTTGCTCTTCGTGCGTAAACGAATAAAATAAATAATTACTTCACACAACTTCACAAATATTTAAATATACTAGCGTAGTATCCGCACTGCTTCTTGATTGGCTGCGCAAAAACACCTGTACAGCGCACAGAAAAGTTAAAATTCGTCAACTTCTTGTACGCGGATCGTGTGCTATTTTCGTGTGCGTGTGCTGTGCGTCCATGTAGTGGCTGCTTTCAATTAACACACGTTTAACCTCAGCGCGTCTGTGCTGTTTGTGTTCAGTTGCCGATGTAGCTCAATCTGTAGCCTCGCTATATTTCAGAATGTGTTCAAGTGTTGGTGGTGGTTGTTCGACGTGAGAAACTATCCTGCTCTAAATACCGCCACTTCACTATTAAGGTGAGTCAAGAGCAAGTGTTCTGCGTTGTTTAGGTTATGTTTGCGGTTAGGTAAGGTGTAGCTATGCGGTGTTATTGGTGTTGTGTATCATGATTATTTACAGCAGCCATTTTCCATAGATTGAGTCGTGTGCCCCTGTCCTGGACGCGGAGTCATTTCCCAGTAATGGACAATTAAAAACAGTTAATTACTTTATATGGTTGGATGTAATACATGCGCAATTTTTTCGTAGCATTTTTACGAGAATGACCAAGAAAATGGAGGAAGGAGAAATGAAAATAAAATAGCGGTCTATAGTGTGTTAGTAGGACAGTTATCCGTTTGAGAGGTTGCAGCATATATTTGTGCTCAAAAACACCTTGAGCATCTTGAAAGGACTTTGGGGGGGGGGGGGTACTGTGTTACCTACTATGGGCAGATTTACGAAAACCTTTACAGTAAATGACAGTGAGCTAGTGAATCATGTGAAGAACCTAGACATTTCGTTACCAGTCACTACACTTGAATTTCGGTCTCTTGTTTACCATCTGTCTGAACACATGAAAATTCTCCACTAGTTCATCAAAAATAAATAAAAGCTATAAACAAATTCTACTAGTAGTTTGTTGAACGGCAGCCACAATTTTCTCTCCGACCGCCGAATCCACTGTCTTCAGCGTGCTACATACTTCAGAAAAATTGAAGTTCACATGTCTTTCCAAGTATGATGAAATGTTGGAAGAATGTTCGTTCTACAAACATGATTTTCAATATAGACTAAACAGGAGTTTCTGTTTTCCATACAAATTCTTTGAAAGTTTCGTCCACAATTGACAAATATCAAGTCAGCAGTCTCAGGGAAAAAGACTGAACGACACAATAATGCTGTGTATCAAGGAGTCTCTCTGCCTGCGCTTCAAATACTTTGCAACGAGTTACGACTATTCGTTACTTTGACGAAACTATTTATAGGCGATTCGGAATAAAGTGAGTACTCAACAAAGCCCTGCTAGAGTTCGATTTTCAGCCAATTCGTATCTTTCCGCGCGTAACGACTAACGGCGGAGCACTGGACACGTCACTTTATGTTTGCGCGTGTGAGATAAATTGTGCAGTCAATATGAATCAATACAGTTCTATAAAAAAAGTTTATTAATTACATAAAATATGGTTATGTATGTTTCGGTTGGTATTGTTTCTGTATTGTTGTATTTATATGGGAAATTACACGGAACTATATTGTGTAATTTCGCTGCCAACCAGACAAGCAGTATGGCAACCATAGTTAATGTTGAATTGTATGCAGTGACTGCTAGTCAAATTTTTCGAAGGGTAAATTTTTAGTGCTCACTTTATCCCGAATGGCCTATATATAACGTGCATTGCATTTGTATATCTGCGAAAAGAACACACACTTAAAACTATGTTGCAATAGTTTTAAAAATTCGCCACGTTTATTAGAAACATCATTTTCAGGCCTCTCAAAATTGTCAAAAACGGCTTTTCCAGACTGCCGCATCTGGAAACATAGGCTATCCAGATTAGAAAAACTCGACTACAGAAACAAACAAAGGCGATAATACATTACACACGCCGGTCATTGACAGCTTTACCGCTTTTGTCACACACACACACACACACAATCGCAGCGTATCTAGGGAGGGTCCTTAAGGGACCCGCCTCGTTGCCATAAATTCACACTGCAGCGTGTTTGAAGAAAAAGTTTTACACCGAAACTAATTCACGTGTGTTCACGCCGTTTCTCTACGGAAAGAACACACACTTCAGACGACTGCCCTTAAGTACTTTCAAGACAACACACGTATTTGAAATCCCCTTTTAGGGCACGTCAAAATGAGTTAAAACGGGGTTTTCAGGCTGCTATAGCGGAAAATATACTAGCCGAATACATGTGAAACCACTTAAGGGTAGTGCATTGGACTTTAGTAAAGTGATTTTGTAAATAAAACAATAGGGTCACCACTTAAAGTCCCATAGGAAATTTGTTTTTCCGCGAAGACTGCACGCCTCAAGCGTAGAGGCGACGCACCGTTGTATGGCCCATACGACGTCGCACTTAGCACCATATCTCATTCACACAAACACATATGCTACGATGCGGGCCCCTTAACACTGCAGGGTATCAGTTTGTTCCTCCAATTTTCGTGTTTCCAAGGACACGAATGGATCAAACCTTGAAAAAAGATGCTCCAAATGGAAGCGATTTTTAAGCTCAGCAGCACTGATTGAAGGCGAACTATCTGTCGGACTTCTGAGGAATTTCTTCCTAGAGTTGCCATGTCTTCTGTAAATACGTGAGCAAGGACATACTAGTGTAACTTACTCATTTTTATGAAATTTGAATGACACCACATTTAATGTTAGAATTTAAACGTGTAAAAAAAACCTGTATAGAAATTATTTTCAGTTCGTGTTGTAATTTTATCACATTCATTCCACAAAACCATGCAAAACCTGAAAATTGAGAAAAAATTTGATATTTGAACAGCTCTATAGTAACCGCGAGTAAAATTTACACGCGTCAAAATGTGACGAGAGCAGCTTCCTGATCTACTCCCGGTTACTCTGCTCGGGAACAAGGATCGATGCTTTAGCAGGCGAAACAGGTTACATGCCGCTAAAAATTGTAAACTACGGTGTGAAACGGAATGCCATGTGTTGAAAATAACTAAAATATAAGAACGAACTAAATATTATAGGTGATGTAAATACAATAACGTTTAAAAAATGTGTTCCTGGTGCCGCAGTTAGTAAACTATTTACCAAATGAGTAAGTGTAAGTAAAATTGTTTATTTCCTCCATCTTAAAACCATTTATTGCTTGCAAGCGTTTAGACTTAAACTGGGTTCCAGTCGCATTATTAGATTGTTTTATTTTTCGCTTTTATGAAATCCTGAGAAGAAAATGCGGATTTTACGACTATACCGCACTTTCCTGTTGACTCTGCGGTACAATACAAGCAAGGCAGTTGAACTTTAAACGTGTATTTATGCCACAATCAGTCTAACGATTTTTTTTGTCTTCCTCCAGCCTCTGCTTCTGCTCGTTAACATCTATTTCTGGTGTATTATCAAGTTCAAGTGTGGCTTGGTAAGCAACTGGACCCAGAAGACTGGGGCTGAAAGTTAATTGGGACCAATCCAGACTTTGCTCCCACCTGCGCCGGAAAAACTCCGCAATACACATTTTTTTCAATTGCAAAAAAAAAAAGGTGTTATGCTAAACGCGGCTGTGAAAAAGTTTGATTGTTTTGTTCATCAGCGTGTACCTGTTGTCGAGGTCCGTTGTGCTCCAATGTTGATTTGCTATCAGAAGCGGATTCTTACCATATCAGCGAGGAGACATATGATACATCGCTATTAGATGTATCCAGCAGGAAGAAGAAGAAAAAGTAGAAGTAGATATTAAAATTGATGTTTCATTAGATAATTATCAAACAGTCTACCAGTTTTCTCTTATTACTCATTATCCACTCCACTTTCATAATTTCCAGTAGTAATTTTTTTTATTTAATACGGTATTATTTAAATAAACATGTCCTCAATGGATAGTGGAATAGGCCTACCTCGGAAACTACTTTAAAAACATGCGCCTAGTACACTACCTCACGGGTGGTATGGAAACGTGTGCATATTTGGAGAAAACGGGTTTTTCAACTTTTTTGATCACTGTATCTCAAAAATGGTAATTCTTAAGGAAAAAAAGGCAAGAACAATTTTTGTACGTAATTGAATGCTCTACAAGTTGTCAGATCTATTTTTATGATAAAACTTACCATTTGGCTGAAAAATAAATAAAAAAACATTTTTGTGAACTTTGACTTTGAATAACATTTTTTGTAAATGTGAGATTGATGGGGACTTTTCACAGTTCATTTATAATTTTGTTTTGGACATTCGTACAAATTTTAAGCTCTATGCGAATTATTTTTGAGCTAACTCGACTGGATTAAATGTACGTGGAAAGCCCAATATACCATGTCTTGTCTGCGATGCAAAGAAAATAGAATTTGCGCTGTATTCGCACATTTCAAAATTTTCTTCTCGGGAATTTATAAACCCGAAAAATAAAACATTCCAATACGGGGACTGAAAACTAGTCTTAACCATGGTTAAGGTTAATTTGACTGCAGGTTATGAAAATCAGTGTTAAAAAAGTTTGGCACGTGGACAATTTCTGTCGCTTGAGCGCTGGTATCGGTAATGTGTGCAAATTGACTAATCACATAGCTTTCCTCAATTTTATGTTAGATAAAATTGATAATCCAACACGCGAAAATGGTTTACTTTCACTTAAAAATTAAATTAAACGACTTCTGTCATTTCCAAGTCTATTTAAATTTAATTTTACCAAGGTTTCGTATTTTTCTGGTCCCTTATCGACTGCAGTAAAACTAGTGGCAGAAAATTTCCCTGTACCAAACTCTCCCATGATAAAACACATTTTCTTTCTAACCTGTAGAAGAATTAACCTTACTCAAAGTAACGTAATAATAATAATAATAATAATAATAATAATAATAATATGACGAGAATTCCGTGCGAGCGACCTGCACTAATGCAACAAACTGAACACATGAACATTACCAGTTAAAATAAATAATTAAATTAAAAAATTAATTGTTTATATTATAAACTTGATTACTGAAATGTATAGTACTATTCAAAAAATATCACACATCGTCTAAAAAGAGAATAAAATATGTATGTGGTATCTAGGGACTGGAAGATTTTGTGAATTCAATTACCTGCAGGCCAGAACCCATTATACTATACATACTCAAGCCCCGTCTATTAGTTCATTGTCTGCTGTTCCACTGAGTAGCAGCTAGTTGACAAATAGTCGGGGCTTGAGTATGCATAGGACAATGGATTCTAGCCTGCAGGTTATTGAATTCGCGAAATCTTCCCGTCCCTAGTGATATCGTGTTACGTTGAAAAGCCGGACTTTTTCGAGCATCACGAAAAAAACCGGCCGGACGCAGACAAAAATAGTCGGAAAGTAGGATATGTCTTTTTGGCGGACGTGTGGTAACCCTGGTAGGAAACGCTGCTAGCGTGCTTGATTGCGCCCGTCCCTTCTCCCTCCACATCCCTTTCTTTCAACACAACCATGAACGAACATTTCAGACATTATTTCGCCTCGCGCGCAGTCACGTTGTCATCGAGTGGCTCCCCCCCCCCCTCCACAATTCCTTTTAGGTTCTCCTTTTGTCTTAAATTGAATTTCTGTCCCGGGAACACGATAGTGCGCCGCATGCAACGCGCGTCAGATTAACTCGAGGGGGAATTGTTTATAATTGAACAAGCAGTTCGGGCGGAAAACGTCGAGTAATCGAGCAATGTCTACCCCCTTCCCCCTCCCCCTGGAACCCTCCTGCCCCCTCCGGCTCGCGTGGAAGACACCCTTACCGTCGCTCGATTCTTGTTCTGATAACAACAGCCCGCCGCGGCCTTCCTTACTATTATTATTAATAAAAGTTTTGAGTCGGGGGCGATATCGCACATCTTGCCAGACTTCAGATTGGTGATGGGAAAATTGAATTCAACCTTCTTTTTTTTTATATACCTTCTCTTTCTCTTGTTGCCTGTAATGTAATGTCGCCCCCTCTCCCCCTGCCGTTATCCCTTCCAACGACTGGTCTTGAGGAGTTTCTCCAGTACGCCCCATGCTTTCGCTGATGTAGATTATTGATTGATTATTTGCCCATTGTTTATTGTTTGAGGGCCTCGTCTTTTTTAAACGCTGCGGCACACAAAACGCTATAAATCTGTCTGCCCACTCACTCCCCCCTCCCCACTACGATGTCTACCCCCTCGTCCAGGACCCTCAACGTCAACAAGTCTCCCTCAATTCAACATGCTCTTCTTGGTCGCATCCTGTTTCAGATAAAATATACCGAGACCTCTTCAAAATTATATGGGGAAAAAAAAGTATCGTTCATTCCGCCATTTGTTGCAAATAGTCCTCGGTTCTCTGATCGGAAGATTCCATTGTATCGATGTTGTCCCCACCCCCCACCTCCTCGTAAGGTGAATTCTACTACAGGTTAGAAAAAAATATGTTTCTTATAGGAGAGTTCGGTACAGGGGAACAATTCTGCCGCCAGTTGCGCTGATATCGTTTACCAGTAAAGTAAAATACGAAACTGCAATAAAATTAAATTTACGTAGAATTCTAAATGGTAGAAGTGATTAAATTAAATTTTGAAACGAAAACAAACCGATTTCACCTTTTAAATTATGAACTTAATGTAACTTAAAATTCAGGAACACTCTGTGATTGGTCAGTTACAATTTACGCCACTTACCTATACTAGCGCTCAAGCAGCAGACATTTTCCCTGTGCCAAACATTCAACATTTTCCAACATGTAATAGAATGAACCTTACCCTCTCCGAAAAATAATTTCACTGACTGTATTTGTTAGTATTATAACGTGAGTGAAAGATTTTGGTCAGTTTTTAAGGCCATGGTCTTTCATTTATTTCAAACAATTGCAAATAACTCGAATATTATTTTAACGAAATGCTTTGACAAAATTTTTGAGACTGTTTCTAGTCATACGATACACAATTTCGTCAGAGTCTTTTTTTTAATTATGTACCATTTGCTAACAAAAAATTTATTTTCCTTTATTTTAGCTTATTTTGACCTTAAAATATATGATATTTCAGGGGTAAAAATCTAAAAATCCGTTTCGTGTATTGCAACAGAAAAATTCAGATACGAACTATGATATATAAGTGTTAAAACTGTAAGAATGAATTTTTGATATATGTATTAATTTGCGTTAAAAAAATATTTTCGAAATCGTTGCAAAACTAAAGAGCGAGGTCTTAACATTGAGGTCTTCAGCAGGTGAGGGGTGGCATGAGGTGAGTATGAAGCGGCGCCGGAATGAAAGGGCGGGGGAAACGGTAGATCGCCGAGAAGCCCGCCGACCAACGACACGATTCCCCACATGCCAATATCCGGGGACCAACCCCACCGGGAATCGAGCCCGGTTCGTGTTAGTGGGAGGCGAGAGGTCTGACTCCTCGACCATCACGGCCCCAGTATTATAACGTCTTCTGCCTATAACGTAGCTAGAATATCTAGTCTATCTTATCTTGTTGCGTAGTATCTAGTGTAGGATGCCAGGCAGTTGATTGTAATAATTGCATTTTTAATGTACTCTCTACAAAAATGTCTCGGGCAAATTATTTTTATTGTCTGCAGCCGCTGAATACATATTTTTAAATGTGAGTGTCCGTATTGACACACGGGAGCGGTTATTTTCTGGACGTAAAATATATTTATGTTTGGACGATTCCGTAGTCACACGAGTTAGCTTTTATAAACACGCAGAGGAACTTCCTGCTTTATACACTCCTTACAAGTACAGCTGGCTCACGGTCTAAGAGGAAGGCTGGGTTAAGGCCTTGTTACGGAGTTTTGCACTGATTTCGAAAATATTTATTTTATTGCTACCTAATACTCATATCAAAATGTCGCTGCACAGTTTTGACACTTATATGTTATAATTTGTAGCTGAATTTTTTTGTAGAATTATACTGAACGGTTTTTTAGATTTCATTACACAAATTACCACGTTTTTTGTCGTGAAAATAAGCAAAAATGAAGGAAATTATTATTTTTTTTTTTTTTGCTGGCGAATGGTACATTATTTTAAAAAAAAATCGCGTCCACATTATTGTGCATCGTGTGATTTCACATTGACTCTAATTTTTTCAAAACTTTTGGTTAAAAAATATTTGAGTTATTGGCACCAGTCTGAAAAAAAACTCGGGAACAAGCCTTTAAAAGTGTGAGCTTTATGGTAGATTCTCAATAGAGCGGTGGACGCGGCGCGAAGTGTGCGAAGAGAGACAAAAATTCTTGTTATTGTGAAGACTAGTTCTTCTGCCGCACGACACGCACTAATAGTGGTGACAAGGAACTACCCACTGACCTCTTTTTACGACAGCCACGGATGTTTACACTATACACATTTTTTTCTCCGTTTGTTTGCAATGTATTTTAATACCCTCTGGCATGCATATGTAAAAATAATCACTATTACTCTTCGTCAAATAATGTTATGTTTTGCTTATAATAACAAAAAAAAATCTCTCGTTAAGTAAATCAAATCTATTTACGACCAGCCCATTAGTTTCGCCAACATTTGTGCATAAATTAAATTCCTTTTTTAGCTTCGCCGCGTCCGCGGCTGGAATAAACTAAACATGTTTTCGATTCCAAAATCTCGCCGCGCCAGCGAATTCCACCGCGCTGACATTACAAAATTCTAACTTCTGATTGGCTGGAAATTATGCACGCTCTTCGCACCGCGTCCGCCGTGCTATTGTGAATTCACCATTATGATTACTTATAATCAGAAAAAATAAATTTTAAAATTCGTAATTTTCGAAGAGAGCGCAGTGATAAAATACAGTATTTGAACGGTACTGATTTCTCGAAGCCAATGTGAACAAATCGAAAAACAGCAATCCTCGAAAACAATATTTGCCAACTTAAAAAAAAAATAACACTTAGCCTGTGTACTTATTTATGGATAGGGCTAGGAATATTTCGCGAGTTCAACGACCAACATGCTAGAATCCATTATCCTGTGTATACCGTAGCCCTGCCATTTGTCCATTACCTGCTACACATTCACACAGCAGACAATGAACAAATAGACGGGGCTTGAGTATATATAGGACATTGGATTATAGCATGCAGGTCATTGAACTCGCGAATTTTTCCTAGCCCTATTTATGGAGCATTGCCTCGGATGTAGACATTTCGAATATTGATTCCGGCGCGAGAAATTAAAACTAAACGAATGGCAACATATTTGCTCATTAAATTGGAAAAAACTGCTGCCTAGACGTGTTCATTTTTAGTTTTTCAACACTGACTTCCATAAACTAGGAGGTTTCAGTTTTAAGAGACTTATGTACGGGATGTAGTTTTTCGCGCGGAGACAGGCTTCGCTTCAATTCGCGGCGAAGTTATAATCTTACACGTGGAAAGTTTGTATGAAAGTCCAATGCACGTCTCTAGTGTTGTGTTTTGTGAATCCGGACGATATTTTGCAGTTACAGTAGTATTAAAATAAACAGTTTTCAGCCATTTTGAGAGGCCTCAAAATTATTCTTCTTGTTATCGGGCGGCAATTTTGAATTGATAGAAGCGTAGTTTAAACAGTGTGCTCTTATCATAGGTGAATATATAAGAAATAAGTTGAGCTGTTGCGCACGGAAATGAAGGAACGTGGCACGATACAACGTCCTTCATGCGCTATATGCATAGGCCTCTTAAGGGTGTTCAAGTGCGATAAAATCGTAATTTTATATTTTTATAAAATATTGTTAGTTTTGTAGACGATTCTTGTTAGTGTAGTTACCTCTTACATGACAATTTTAGCTGTCATAGTTTTCTCATAACGGTGCGTCAAAGTCAAAATTCGCCTGTTACGCTGCCATACAAATAGTGAAAACCAATCAATCTACTTAAATGAAATAATTCACTGTGAACTTACTTCCAATGAGCTGTGCAATAAAACATTAAAAAAAAAAAAGAATACCATGTTTTGAGTTTTTTAATCACAGAAGTACAGAAAAAAATGTACAAAAATTTATAATTTATTAAAAATATAAAAATAGTTCGCGGGATGTTTATTAATATTTTATTACGTAGCCCATGACATGTTATTTCACTGTGAATTATTTCTCTTTCATATGTCAACTCGTTTTCACTATTTGCATGGAAATAGAACATGCAAATTATGACACTGACGCACCGTTATGAGAGAACTATACCACCTAAAATTGTTTTGTAAGAGAAAATTTCACTCACAAGTATCGTCTACAAAACTAACACTATTTCATGAATATAAAGGCTATAATTATGAGTTTATCGCACTTGATCACCCTTAAGGAGGCTGTATCCTATATGTTTCGTTTTATGTTTACTTACTTTGGAACTATTTTGAATGACTTGATTTAAAATTCAGAGCCAATGGTGACACAAAGTTACGACGTTCCTCGTATGTACCACACAGCTAACACGGGGTTTATCGTTCTCGACAATAACAAATGCTGAATGTTTGTTTCATGGCTTACTGAACTAGCCGAGAACTGCCCTCGTAGGGCGTGCAATAAAATACCGATCTTAACTATTTCAAGATGAACGTCAAATATTCTGGGGTGCCTACTGCCGCCCCTCTTTCCTTTCAATTCCACTATTCAGCAAAAATCATTCATGACGAATGTTATCACGGGGTGCCTACCGACGCCCCTAATATCCGAAACGAATATCTGAAAATTGGAGACCTTCGTTCTCCCTCGACATCCGCGGCCAAATGCTTCGACCCACCTTCTCTATCGCGGCTCTTCACTGTCTAGGTGGGAAACCACCCTCCCAGTCCAGTGGTCACGAGGGCCAATCAGCGTCTCCTATATAAAACCACACAATATATTTTTGTGTTAAAAAAATTGTTGAATCTTTTCAATTTTTATTTCGAATTTCAAAACGTTTATGTTTTTATATAGGAGAACTCGTAGCCAACAACACTATTATCCACAGTGAATTTTTTCAGTTTGGTACGTCAGTTGATTTGAGTGTCGTACATAAAACCATAACATGCAAATTTTGACGTCGTGGATCCATTACGCAAAAACTATGAGAGATTAAAAAATTTGATAGAAGCAAAATGCACTCATAATTTGTGTCTAAAATAAGAAAAATTTGTGGTACAAATATAAAAATAAAAACGTGGCGATTAAAACTGCCGCACCCTTGTCATGCTCCCGTGTTCCTGACGTTTTCGAGATAGTTATTTTGTAAGCCTTAACAAGAGCAGATATATGAAATATGTTTAGCAGTTTTCTGTGATATGTTCCACTTAGGCCTACTTTTTCAAGAAAGTAAATACTATGGTTTTAGCTTCCTTGTAAAAACAGTTGTTAATTTTACTCATCAAGTGAATATCCCCAAACCTTGTGCGGGAAACCTAGTTTCCAAACAAGTGTTAAAATTTCCAAATGGTAGTGTGTTCGTTACACAAACACCCCGGCAATTCCCCTCGCGCGTTATGTAAAATTGCCATAGAGGCCCTGCGCCAATATGTAATGAAAAATTACATCATCAGTTTTGTAACTTTCTTTTACATGTGTGGAGTAAGTTTCCCTTACATATATAGGCAATTAGCTGTCATTACACGTAGAGTAAATTTACCTCAATTTTTTTAAAGAGTGTAATTATGCAACTTACGATTTTTTTTTGTTCATTGACTGATTAGCCGAAACCATATTATTCCTGGTCCGAAAAAAATTGGTATCACGTCAAAACCAATTTTAAACAAACCTGCTAAATATATTTGTGATATCGGTTTTTAGTTTAAGTTAAAAAAAAAGTAAATATAACAAAACATGTAGAAACACGAGAGCATGTCCAAAGTTTAAATAAAATAAAGCTATTACAGGGTTGCTACAGGTCTGGGAAACAAGAAAAACCCGAAAAAGCCAGAAATTTTCAAAGTGGCCTCGGGAAACCAGGATAAGTCAGGGAATATACAGTATTTCCGGAGCATGGAAATGTAAATTTGTAAAACAAACTATAGGCTTAGTGATAGACCTTTGGACTGTTGTCTACCATTCGCTATATAAAACTTTACGTTCTATTAGCAATTCATTAAAAATATATTTCCAGTTAATTAAAACTTGTTGCCATTCTGGGGATTATGGTAGCTGAATGTATCGTACGCGTAAACTGCCCACGGTACATGGATTTGTAAACAGCAATGCGTTTTTGTAACGGGTTTAAAAAAATTGCCGTGCAAATTTAAATTATTTTAACATATTTCCACAAAAAAAACGGCAAATTTGTAATTTTTGTCTGGAAAACCTGAAAAGTCAGGGAAATTTGATTCTGAAATTTTGAAGCAACCCTAATTATGCCGACATAAGAACAATGGATTTTCGAATTTGTAGTGTTGCTTTATGAACGCTGGCAAGAATTGGTATATCGCGTCCGGACAACTTGTGCTCGGTCTCGGGGAATAATCAACACGTGCCTTATCTTGGCCGCAGTGACATGCCTGGTGTGCTTATCTCGTGGTCGGGACGACTGACGACGACTAGTTTAGAAAACTTGTCAGGCACAATTTTTACACGCTTCAGTTACCAAGGTGCGTGCCCCTAGGGGAACGAAGACTGACGGCCGGGGAGCGATATGCCGCTAGGAGGTGGCAGTATTTTCTCTTCTGATATTACTTGAAGAAAGAAAACCGCTCGCATTTTCTCTCGTTACTCTTTGGTACTAATTTTCTGAGGCACGGTCTTAGAATCACAGGTCTGAACTCTTAGGGCCGATATTATAAACCTCTTTCGAATGACAACCAACTGCTATCCCCATAGAGAAAGCATTGGTGAGCAGTTGGTTGTCATTCGAAAGAGGTCTATAGATACGGCCCTTAGTCTGTCTACCAATGTTACTGGGTTGACCTCTTTATGATTGACAGCACGGCTAGTGCAGTGGTATTGTTTTAACATTGCAGTATACAGTTATTGGTCATTCAGGAAAAAGTGAGCACCAAAATTTTAACTTTTGGAAAATATCAATAACCGTTACTACGTATAATTCAACATTAACTTTAGTTGCTTAACTGCTTGTATGGTTTGCAGCGAAATTATAGTCTGTCTCACGAAAGAATCCCATTTTTTGACAGTTTTGAAGGCTATCGTGTGTACCAATTTATGCAGTAAATTACTTTTAATTTTGATGAATTGCACAGTTTGAGACCCAGCTAAGTGTCTTAGTGCAAAAGTTACTTGTGGCAGAGGAAAACACTGCTTATTTAATGGAAACAACTCAAAAAATAAATGCAAACACAACTGTCAAAAAGTGGAATTCTTATATGAGACAGACTATACGCAATATAGTTCCTTGTGTTTTCGTAACAAAATCAGCCGAAATGGACATAATTTTATTTTATAAAATTAATCAACCTTGATTTATTAAACTGTATAGATTCGTACAGACTGCACAATTTATCTTACACGCGTAAGCATTAATTGACGTGTCCAGAGAGCTTAGACGGCGTCCCGTCGTTAGCCGGTACGCGCGGAAAATTACAAATTTGTTGAAAACATAACTTAATAAGGGCTTTTTTGGATGCTCACTTGACACCGAACTGCCTATATACTAGTAGTGCCCCTGGCGGCTCCGACACGAACGTGTTGCTCGTAGTTCCGTTTACTGCAATGTTCAGTGAAGTGCAGTGATTTCGGTCAGCACTTAACATCTAGGTCTTTAGCGCTGGTGAAGTGTGACGTGATGTGAGTATGGTGCAGCCCCGGAATGAAGGGATGAGGGAAACGGGAAATCCGCGACAAAACCCGCCGGCCAGCGGCATCGTCCGCCACGATTCGCGATGTTAAAACAACACCACTGTACTAATGGTGCCAGTCAACTTATGAAGTTCAGTTTTCAAATCCAGTGTCACCCCTGTTATTATATGGCCGTGTTATGAAATGACACGATAGTCAGTCCGGAGAACGGCTGAATATATATATATATATATATATATATATATATATATATATATATATATGAGTGTGTGTGTACATACATAAATTGTCACCATTGTGAATAAAAAAGGTGACGCCATGGGTGTTGACCTGAAACAACCAGCAAGAGTTTGCAACGTGTTCAGAACCAAGTTTAGTTTGTAATTAAGGGCGCTGCATACCTCAAAGCCATATCGTGAACAACAATAGAGATTTGCATGTTCAGTTATGTTTTGTAGCGAAACAGAAAATTTTGGTACAAAACAAATGTTTTACTCTAGGCATCTTTTGATTGGTCCAGTAATATAAGTACGTCATATTATTAACGGCGTTCCAGATGAGAAAAAATAACATAATTTTATATATGTAAGAAACAGTGTTAGTTTTGCAGATGCTATTTGGGAGTACATTATCCTCTTACAAAAAAAAATTAAGCCAGTTTTCACACAGTGGCTTTTAAAAGTAAAAATTAGCATTTTTTTGTTCATACATCCCTCGATAACCAATCAACATAATGAAACGAAGTAAGTCACAGTAAAATTACGTGTTACTGTATAAGGCTTTACGTATATAAAGCCCATTCGAACATTGTTTTTTTTTTTAATGTCTAAAATTTTGATATTTTTTTTTTACTTTCAGAATTTGTTTTAATACCAAAATATTTTGTATTGTATTTTTATATACTTAAAGCCCTAGTCAGTGACATGTACTTTTACTGTGAATTGTTTCGTTACATTATGTTGATTGGCTATGAGGGGGTGTATAAACTCACAACGTGCTAATTTTGACTTTTAAAAGCCATTGTGGGAAAGCTGACTTAGCTCAATTTTTTTTGTAAGAGGATAATGTACTCCCAAAAAAGTCTACAAAACTAACAATGTTTTTTTTCCCTTCTGAAACGCTCTTATGTAAAGCTTCCAATTTCATTCTCTCGTCATTGAAAATGATATTACATAAAACACGTGCTCACAAATGGCCATTCTGAAAATGTGCGTGAACTACTCAAGTTTTCCTGATTGCAGCTGCAACTACCAATTTTGCTGTCGGGACACATAACTTCAAGCAGATATTAATTTTTCCGAGGAACTTCGTACCTATACTATCGTTTAACTGCATTGTTACTCTGAAAAGTGCAGGTGTACTAGCTGTGAAATTGTGAAATGCAAGTAAAATTATGGTACTCGAAAAGCGACTGTTGATTTCGCCATAAGTGATTATCAGAGTCGAGTGCAAATGTATTAATGTCCTCAGGTTTGGTTTGTTTATCCGAATGTATTACCGGAACGGAAAAGTCGCTAGTGCTATTGTTTTGCATTCGCTATAACGTGGGCGCGCGGAGATTAAGCGTTTGGTCATGAGATGGAATAATAAGCTGCTACGTGTTTAATCTTTCGCAAATGTTTATTGCTGGCGAGGCGAATTCGAGGCGCCATGTCGAAATTTTTACGTTAGGGGGGAAAAATATCTAATCTCGTTTGCTAACCGTGACTGGAGCAGATAAATTTTATAAACTCGGTAATTTGCATTTGAAAAACGAGACCGCGAGCAGTGTATTGTGGAGATAAGTGGGGTTAAAATTTTTCACCGCAAATAGATAACAGTAGTGTTAAAATAAATGTTTATGATTATAAAGAGAAACTGTTTTGCTACAGAACTTGAATGTTTCATGTTTCGACTAGTTTATGGAGCAGTGTATCGACTAGATACCCCGTAGCCATATAACGAAACAGTAATATTTTTTTGTTTTCTCTGAATTGCAACAGAGCCGTTTCTTAGTAAATAATTCCACGAGTTAACGAATTCAACAACGAGGAAACCATAAGCCTAGTTCAGCTTCTTTCTTAGCTGCCATACTAACAGAATTTTTGTAGTTGTTTTTATGTCTGCAAAAAAACTGTTTTGGTCGGACAGCCATACGTTTGTTTATGGCTAAAAGTTTGTGACAACATTTGAATCAAACAAACATTTTGTTTTCAGGTCGAATTTGTTTACTCACCATATGGGCTTAGTCAAAGAAACCGTATATTTAGTTGGATAAACAAAATCAATTTTAATTAAATTAATACTTTGTTTTGTTTAATCAACAAATAATTTGTTCTGATATGAACACATTTGTTTCTCCATTTACGTAATTGTACATATGGTTGATCTTTTTCTCTGTATGCCCCGTCAAACAATTTAAATTAAGAACACATAAGTAAATGTTCTCCGCCACAAGCGTTTTACCGATATGTGACATGTCAAGTGGTGCAATCATGCAATAGTACAATAGAATAGATTGTTTATGTTCTGGCAATCCTTGTTAGTCCAGAACAACTATCTCAATTAACGGCAGCGACTACTGGATGCATATGTCCATACGTGGCTGCACTAGTGGTAGTTTCTGATAACGTTCATCACAAACTATATATTCGTGTAATCTACAGCAAGTCTGACTAAACACGTACGTATTTCCGTTCAGTACGTCAAATTGTTCTAATTGTTTTATATCATAGGCCTGTTGCTAAATTGTAACTATTATTTATTCTTATTGGTATTGTAATTTTTTTTTATTTCGAGTTACATAATAACTCGCAAATATTAAAAATTAAAAAAAAAAAAAACTTAATCCCAGGATACTAAATTTAATATCGATCCGACCAGTAGAATTGCTCACATTCACTCAAAAATAAACTAGAAAAGAGAGGATGATGTTTAAACGGCTGAACAGATTTCCTTGAATCATAGCTATAGCTAGGGCCCGGTAGTTTTCGCGAAAAGATTTTTGCCCCACTTTGTTTCAGTGTCTTACGTGCACACCTGCAGCTCAACTTCATGGCTATTGACAGAGTGTATTTGTGCAGAGTCGTTATTCATTTGACTGTGCCAATCAGTACACGGATAACTGTCACACATCACGTCTGTGATTTGCTGGTTTAACCTCCACACGCTGGGTGTTACGGCATCCAATCACTGACCACATAGCAGAGATGCAGGTGCGCACGTAAGGCACTGAAACAAAGTGCTGCAAAATTCTTTACGCGAAAATTACCGGGCTCTAGCTATAGGCCGTTCACGATAAAATGAGCACTGCATAAAATTATCTTTATGGCGTTTTGCAGCCATCTTTACTATTTTTAATATGAAAACTTCCATGTAACCAAAAACCAGTGTATATGTTTCAACACTCTCAAAAGTTAACATATTGGTCCAATAAAACCTATTTTTATTTAATTACAAGTTCTGCTGAGTGCTCAGTTTATGGTGAACAGCCTATACTAACCATCTCGATCACGTCAGCTTTCAAACAAAAAAACTGCGTCAAAAATCGGTCCATTCGTTTAGGAGCTACGATGTCACAGACACACACAGATACACAGGTCAAACTTATAACGCCCCTCTTTTTGTGTCGGGGGTTAAAAATAGTATTTTGTGTATGTTTGTATAGCTATATGTATGTATGTGTTATATTCTGTATTTACGATTTCCACATAATATTTTGCGGCCAATACAAAAATATTTAGCTGTCACCACTTTATGGTAAAAATATATGTTCGTTTGATACGTTGCCTATGCGGCAACTTTATAATTTTCACAGGAATAAGTTTACATATTTTCGCAGAGTTTAGATTCGGGGTTCTTACAGATTTTTGACAGTAGACAATTATTAGCAATTTTCATTTTTAAAATTAGTTCAAAACTTTTCATTCTTTTTTTAAATACAAACCTGAGAAATAAACAGCACCGTATGCGCAGAACCTCACAATGTTTTGATAAACATGATTAAATTTAACCAAACCAATACGAACAAAAATATTATGTTACAAAAATAAACTATATTGTTAGCTTTATGTAATTAGTTTTCATAAGCTCTCCAACAGTCGGAAATAAAGAATTTTGCGAATTTTTCCTTGTATTCATTAATGGGAAAATTGTTTTTTGAATAGGCCTACATTGATAAGTAACTGTTAGGATATAAATAGGTGTTTCACTTCTTAGTTTGCTGAAAATGTTTAAATGATTGCAGTTAACGATGAAAGAAAAACAAGATAAGCGTAACTGAAAATAAAAACAATGTTGCAAACGTTTTTGTTGAAATATAAAATTCAAGTTTATTGATGACAGTATAATTTATTTTATTTTTATAGCAAAATTGATTTGAATGAGTTAAGCGAAGGATGTTAAAATACATGTTTTCTGAAAGGTTCCACAGTCTAAGTTGAAGTAAACTAGTGTCTCTTACGCGGCGAGAGTTCAACTGCTACTGTAAATTGTAACTACGAATCAAATGCGGCCACGTCATAACAGACACACGTTTAATCTACATAAATTATACTATTCGGTCGTTCGTGCATCAATCAGAAATATACTCACTTTGTGATCATTTTGGATGCGTGTTTTGTTCGTATCCGGCTAAACTCGTACATATTTGTGGTACAGTTACCATGTGTTCTTTATCGGAGTTGTTTCCTAATTATCGTTGCAGGGACTGGTAGTTGTGAAAATATTTCTGCACCTACGTCTATCAGTGCTCGCCAGGAGGTCTGCTTCGTGGCCAGTGATTGGAAGTTTTAAACTCTCTGTGCGTCTCGGGGGTTCAACCCGCTAATCACAGACGTGCGGTCTCGCAGTAACCTTGTTCTGATTGGCTCAGTCAAATAAGCGACGTCTCTACACAAAGGCATGCTGCCAATAACCATGAAGCACAGTTGCGGATATACCCTGTACGGTATTGAAACAAAGCGGCGAAAAAACTTTTTCCCGAAAACTACCTGCCTCTAGAGATGTAGTGTGATTACAAGGAGTCAATACATGATGTACGCTGAATTCAGACAAACTTCGTTTCCACCGTGAGTGTATGTCAGTTCAGGCTGCCAGGAACGGCAGTAGACTTAAAAATATTCATCTGTCAAGTCGACGTTGGTACTACCGTTTTTAAATACCCTTCGCCGATTTTCAGATTTTCAGAAATACTTACAACTTACGTCACTATTAAGGCTCGGTTTCTGTCGCCATATTGAATTTTATTATTTTTCGCTATTTTAGAATTCTGAGAAGGAAAGTGTTGAATATGCGATTAGATCTCAAATTATATTTACATTTCGCTACAGTACTGACCTTGCGATTTAGCTGTTAACTTTCGCCGCAATGTGTGTGGCAAATTATTTTAATAATCATAATTTGCCCGACAAATTGCGACCTACCTATACATTACTAGCTCTATTTCCATGCTTGTACTGTAGCTCAAGGTAAATAGAATTTGCGGTATAGTCGCCCATTTAACACTTTTCTTCTTAGAATTCTAAAAAAGCGAATATAATAAAATTCAATATGGCGCCTGAAACCGAGCCTTAAGCAAAAATTGGGAGTATTAGCAGTTTTCTCGCGAAATGAGATTCAACGAACAAAGTACCACATTTTCCCAAGGAATTATGGTGATCGCAAATTATTTCACCCTTCCAAAATGGATGACGCTTTGATTTATGTGGCTCAGTTTAATAGAATTTAGAAATTCGTTCATATTCACATAGCGCGTGTGCAAGAAAGTTTTGTCAGGCTGTGTGGTTCGTGCTTGTACATTTAAATTTATGTACACCTGTCGGGTTTAACCCTCTCATATTAAGGGCCCTGCCTACCTGGGAGACCTGGATAGAGCCAGGGTAGGGATGTACATGTTCGCTCCAGGCGAATGCTGGAATGGTTGATTAACTAAGGCCATGGCCGACTCCTCTCCTGTTGTTGTGTGAAGTTATGTGTAACCGTTTCTAACGACCTTGCTGTCGACGAGATGTAAAGTTCAATAAAAATAAAATAAGGTTGAGGTACATAAGTGGCATTTGTCACGTAGTAAAGGATAGTGACGCGGCTGCAGCCCAGATGCAGAACATTTTTATTAAATGTTAACTTTTGTAGAGCTGGTCGCCTTCTGATATACAGTGCCAGTTTAATAGCACATGATAGTTGAGAAAAACATAGGCAAGTTGGTGTTAAGTATAATACTCGATTGAAATAAACGTTGGAGCACGAAGTACTGTAGTTTAGTAAGAATTCAGTAGTCCTTTTTACACTAACGAAATTTAAACGCTGACTGTTTCTCATGCGCTGCATATATGCTGAACGTAGACATCGAAATAATGAAGGCCTACAGTAGCTTATTTTTATCCGGATGTTGCGTAACGCAAGTACCAATGATTTTATATGTCAGATATTTTGTAAATCTAATAAGCAGATGAGTTACATTTGCGTGACTACATACTGTGTCTTCTATTCGATGAGCTAATTGGGTGACGTGGTTGTGGATTAACCTGAACAGTTATCTCAGACACTACAGCACCGTAAACAATTATTAGCGATGATGGTCTATGGCGGGAAAACTTGACTGTTTGCTGCGTTTCAACACACGTTCAGCTTACCAGAAGATTACTGGCTTTAGCTTGTACGTGGAGCTGTTACCCTATTTGACTGAGCCAATAAGAATCCCGCTATTGTAATATTTGGTGCCTGTTATTGGTCTGCAGACAGCTACGTTGTTTCTGAAGTATATCACCCAATCATATATGTCGCAAGAAACTACAGCGTTTTTAAGGGTATGTTGGCATAAAAATTTTTCGTTATATACCATCATCTCTAGCAGTTAGGTAAGGTGTTAAATGGTCTATGCATTTTTATATTTTCTAAATTAATTTGCCATTTTGGTATGAGCGTGTGTACTGTGAGATTGTGCGAAGTAAGTGGGGTTTGTTTCTACCCAAGGCATGTAATAGGCTTCTTTTTAATCCGGACTTTCATTAATTCAGGCGCCGGGGTGGACCCAAGTAGCCCGGATTAATGAGTTACTGCTCCGGGCGTCCGTCTGTCAGATACCGGCCTTGCTGATATCAGGGACGGAAATTGTAACTAGGTGGCGGAATGCTTCGTTCGGTTTCCTCGCCGCGCGCCTACTCCCGGCGACTCGCAAACAAATACTTCAGGCATTGAAAAACAAAACAAAAACATCCCCAGCGGGGTCGGGAAGATAAGGGAAGCAGCAGACGAATAAAGCTTAGATGCGAAATAGAGCTAGCAAGTAGCGGACAGAGAGAGAGATGCAGGGTCGCAGTACGACGTGGATGGATGCTGTGCTCCTGGAGCTACGTGCGACTGACATGACATACTCCCCTCTGTGGCCCCTCCAAAAACAACGCCTCATCTTATCTCAACACGCATTTACTGCTGGCTTATGCAAATTACTTCTCCCTCATTCCATTCTTCGTTCAGCCGCGCGCACAAACACACGTCACACTCACTTCCCCAAACGTTCCCTCCGATTTTTATACCGGCTAAAAGTAGAACAATAAAACTGATAAAAAAAACCCCATACAAATTACGTTATAGACGTCAACTGTTTTCCCAGCGCGCTAGGAGCCGTGATAAGCCCCGAGTGAGGCAGGGCGAGAGTCCGGGTCGAGCTAGGGTCTTATCTTCGAAGGGGGAGGGGGGCTGGGGGCGAAGCGCTTCGATTTTTGTTTGTCGGCCCGAGTTGAAAAATAAATTAGCTACCGTAATGAGTGGCTGAATTCTCGCCGCTGTGTCTGGGCCTCGCAAACCTCCATCAAAGATAGCGCGGGCCCAATTCTCGCGCTTCTCGTTTGTTTTAGCCACGTGTGGAAGGTAGAATTGTGTAATTTTGTAGCCGGCGCAACACCGCCTCGCGGTTTGTTTTATTTATGGCAAGGAATCTCGTAAATCACTCACGTATTAAACTGGTTTTAAATACCGGCCGCTCAGGAATTCCATATGATTTGTAACCTTGGTCACGTGTAATACACCGTTACCGAAACTGTATATTTTTATGTATGTAAAAGTTCCCATTCTTATTTTAATTTATGGCTTTACCTCGGCGACCTCGGTGGTAATCGTCGACATCGTAGTCATTTTCATAAAAATGCCTGAAAAAAATTTTTAAATAAAAAAAACAATTTCCAACTCCTCTAGCCACCATACCCAGCGGTTTTTTAGTTATGCACAAAATTATCAATTTAATGGGTTGGATCTCCCGATTATTGTGCGATTCGTGCAATATAAGTCTGACTTAGCTACTGTATATTGTTATGATTTCTCCAATGCCTAATTTTCTTTAAAAATTATGAAATCATTTTTTTTTTCGTGTCTAAAAATATCATAACGGGTTTCAGCTGGGCGCATCTAAAAGCGGTGCAGAGCTGTATTTTTTTTCTCAGAGAAAGGAAATAATGGCGGCACAAGGATATAATTTTAGCTGTATTTTTACTGTCAGTGTCATAATTTGCAGTGTATATGATTACATCTGAGTTACCTTGTGGTTTATATATTGATAGAGACGCGGATATTTCCCGGATACAACGACCAGCCGGCTAGACTCCACAGTACTGTACACACTCGTGTCTTCAACTACTTGTATATTGTTTGCTGCTCCAGTGAGTGGCCAGTTGTACATGTGACCAGGTAGCACGTGAATTAATGTGTGTGTGTGTGTCTATACAGGTTTACTATTGGTTCAAAATCCTCAGGAAAAAGTTTCATGAACAGCGACCCAGTCAAGAAAGTAACTCACATGTACGGTGAAGCAACTTGTCCACAAATTAAAACACGAAATGTCTACATATTGATAATTAAATTTAACATAAAAGCTATTACAAAAATGTTCTTAAATTACGCGTGTTTAGAGAGTAAATATTAGAAGTAAATATGGCAAAGAACAATACAGGAAGTGGTCTTGAACTGCGTTACAGCGTATTTGACGATCGAGTTTTTTTTTGACAGAACTATTTATGTGTACCTGGCGAAGTTAAAAGACCCCCAGGCGGTGACCGAGCGGTACTTACATATCAGAACACGCGCTGTAAGTACTAGTTCAAAGTAATAAACGGCTTTTTTTAGAATGTTGTATCTCAGGATGTAATAACTGAATACAAACGAAACTGTGATAAAGGCGTGCGTTGAACTTCGATGCATAATCACGTGCAATAAATATTCAAGGTGCATTCAGCGCTAGAGGCATCAACCTAAAATTTTAGGGTGTGGGCATAGCTAATTTTATGAACCCCCCCTTTTTTTTTCTACCTAACTTAGAACTGAATCCGCCCCTGTGAACAGTGAAATGCTTACGTCAGGTTTTAGTTATGTAGAAGTTTTCGTATTTAAAATAGTAAAGATGGAGGCATAATGGCTGACAGAAAATTGTAAGCAGTGCTCATTTTATCCTGGACAGCCTATATATACGAGACGCGTCCCGCGATCTACCGCACATCTCGAGATCCACATTACTACAAGATCTCCCGCCTTTCAAATTATCAACTTCCTGTAACTCTATATTCACGAAAGCTCTGTGATTTGTCAGTTTGTACACTTTATCCATGGCTGTGCAACAAATGGCTGTTATTGTTCCTTGGCAAACTAATAACATTGAACGTATACCTTATTTACTCTCAATCTCCGAGGATATACGAATACTGCCGAGTATTACAGAGGAGCGGAAAAGTTAGCGCGAATAGGTTAATTCTACTACAGGTTAGGAAACTCAAGGTCATTAGTTTGGCAACTGACAATTTCTGCAGCTAGTAGCACTGTTATTGGTAAGGGGGATATTTCATGCTGGCACTTATGGACAGAATTTCGTTCTTCGGCAATGTTCGGTTTTGTACCCGAAGTTTTCTCCATACGCGTCAGCATGAAATATCTATCCCATTTAAGAGGGGAGTTCACGCCAAATTTCAACGGTTTTAATCATTTTTATACTTGTACGAGATATGGTTTGTTTGTTATTGGTTGTGACTATTTTTGCAGTGAAAAAATTTTTCTGGCTTTCATAGTTTTTGTACAGTGGCATAATAAAGCCCAAATTTACATAAAACGGTTTTAGATAAGAAACGAAAACCAACTGGCTTACATAAATTATATAATTTACAGTGAATAATAGTGTCACGAGGTATGTCAAGGCATGTATAAAAATAATTAGCATTGGCATTTTTGTATCTAAAAAAATTCATATAACCAACCTTTTTTATTTCAATTTAAATAATATTTAAAAAATACAAAGTATAATCAATACAATTTTATACATGTCTTTACGTAGCCCTTGATACTGTTCTTCACTGTGAATTATTTCATTTCTTGTATTAAGCCATTTTATGCAAATTTGAGTTTTGTCCTACCATTATACAAAAACTATGAAGGCTAGAAAATTTTCATTAGAGTTAAAAATCGTCTCAATGTATTTATCTGTAGAACAAACCATATCATGAACAAATATGAAAATTATTTAAACAATTAAAATTTTGCAGGGAGTCTCCTTTAACCGATGTCAGAGCAACTAGCGGCAGAAATTGTCCCTTGCCAAACTCGTCCATTATCTGCAAACCGGTAGAAGGGTAACCTTAACGCGACCGAGGTGCTTGTGGAAGGAAACGGTCGGTGCAGCTGGGGCGTCGTCTTGTTTGTGTGCTCGTCGCGAGAGCTTGTCAGCCGGTGGCGGTGTTGCGAAATGCTCGTCTCCTTCCCCCCCCCCTCCTATTTTTTTCTCAGCCAGCCCTCCCCCTTCCCCCTCCCCCTTCCCCCTCCCTCACAACCGCCCCTACCCTTAACTCGTACCGCCGCGCCTCGGGCGAGCACTATCTA
>PNEQ01057097.1:0-21468 GCA_003012365.1 Medauroidea extradentata
CGGACTAAACCAGTAGTACATACAAGATCAATGCTATCTAGCAGACGACACTAGAACCAATACGACTGGTATAGCTACTAGCTCTTCTGGTGGAAAGACTCAGCACTAAAGTCTTAATAATTAACGCCATCTAGGAGACGATCGGTAACTACTGGCAGCCCTACCTAGAGGACAACAATAAAACTAATTAAAAAAAAAACTAGATAGAAGGTTAAGCCAATGAGGGTAGCTAGGTATCAAGACAACGGACATTAACCAATTTGGTGGGTAGACCGTACACAAATAATTACGAGACACATGCTGAACAGATCCCGGATCCCGCTCCTAGGCTCCTGCAATAGAATCGGCTATACTACACTACTACTAACGTATATTTCGGAAAAAGAGGAATGGGGGTGGAGGCATAGTTTGTCTCCTCAGGTTTACTTACGGAGGGTAGTTCCTACCCCCTCCCCACGGGCCGGTTGGCACATTAATGCATTAGAATAATATGTAGTGAAAAATTGATGCATTTGGATGTTTTTTAAAACCATTTGATGGAATAAATACTGATAACTGACTCCACAAGTGTCCCTTTTGCATGTCTTGGATAAAAGAATTGAACGGAAGTACAAAACTAGGCCTTAAAATTAAACTTAAATACAGAAATTATTATTCGACGGAGTCATATGTAAATAAAAACGGTAACAGATTATTGTGCAGAGCTTTATGTGAAATTAAATTAATTGTAGTGCTCCGATAGGAGCATTAGCGTTCTAGTATATCGACGAACGTAGACTCAATTAGTGTGATTGCGGTGGACATAATATCGTTTTCAGCGCAGCCACGTAATTTAGCAAATGAAATGAAGAGGGGCGAGTCCGTTTGCAGGTTCGCCGTTTACACCGCACACTTCAGCCCTGCTCGCTGCTCGCTTTGTTACCGTGCTCTTAGACATGTAAGAGATTACACTGCACGCGCTCCGGACCGCAGGCGAATATCACCTCTACACCGCGTTCACAAAACATACGTCTCTTATCAGAGAAGTATTGCACAGAACCTCAGGGGCGTGTCACAGAATACCAGAGACTACATGCAGACCGCACTTCTTAGACCGTGATGTAGACAAACAGACACGTAAACAGCCGAAAGGATATTCTTTTTTTAAAACAGGCAAACAATGGAACACACGTGCGACTCCGCAAGGAATTCAGCCAGGGAGTTGCAAACAACAAAACAAGGAATTAAATAACACAACCGAGTAAGCAGACATAGAAAACCAACAAAAATTATTTGGGGCGTTTTGAATACACACAAACTCAGGTAATTCCACAAATGTAATTCTGTCAGTATCTGACAAAAGAACGGAACAGCAGACAAGCATAATTACAACGGCAAATAGAAAAAAAATGAACGAAATAATAAAAAAAGTTTTTTGTAGACAACACAACAGAGATACAGATATTTTCAGGTAAGTAAACAAACACAAATACCCAATAACTGTAGACCATAAATAAAAACTCGCACGAACACAGAAGTTTAAAAATAACACAGAGCCTCAGGATTGGCTGAGAGTAACCCCACCGTTATGTTATGCCAGCTGCTTGTTTCTCTGCTGAAATAGTCTAAAGCTGACTTATTTTATTGGTCTGTGGATAGATTCGCCCTAAACGAAAGACAAAAAAAAATAGTATTCTACCTAATCAGCCGATTTACAGTAACGTAAACTGGGTGAAAATTTTTTTTGTTAGTGTTTAAGGCAATTGTAGGGTTTTTTTCCCTTCACATTGGTGCAAAAATTCAAAATTTTTTAAACGGATTACTTTGAAAAAATTCAATACTAAGTGTAACAATACAGTGCACAATTTTATGTAGGCGTTTTACAAAATACTGCCCCGTTCGTTCGCGAAAAATATTTTTTCTTGATTTCGGCTTATTTTCGAAACAAAATTTGAGATACTTAGGGTGCAAAGTTATGACAAACTACGATGTTTACTGCTATCAAAAAAACGTTTTACAAATAATGATATATTTGTGATAAAGTAATGTAGGGATTGTACGATATATGAACTTACGTTGCGTTAAAAGCAATATTTTCAAAATCACTGTAAACTTACTAGGCATGGCCTGAACAGCGAGGTTTTCAGATCTAGCGAGTGATGATATGAGGAGAGAATGGAGCGACGCCGGAATGATTGGTGTTGGTGGGGGAGGGAGGTTTATAACGTGAGATCTCAAGGGGAAAACACTCGCCTAGCAACTACGTTGTCAGTTATGATTACCTCATGTGTGTGAAAACCCGCGTTAAACCCCGCTGGTAATAGAATCCAAGTTCCCTTGATGGGAGGCGAGCACTCTAGCCGCCGCGGTTCACCAGTCACGTAAAGAAAAGCTTGTGTGTGTGCATTGCTGATATAACAGTGCTTGTTTATGTTTTCTGTTACCACATTAGGTATCGCGTAAACATAAGAATGGGGCAGTTTATTCTATGCTAATTGCCATAGAACTCTGACATGTCCATTGCTATACAATTTGAGTATAATAGAAGGTAATATAAACTCCTTGTTGTATATTTTCGCTATACGATTTTGATCTTGCAGAGTATTCTTTTATGCAATGAAATATAGATTAATTAATTTCTGTTCATTCTAGTGTCAAATTTCTACTTTTACTGTTTCTGAAAAACTTGTATAGTTTACGTATAGAAACATTCATATATTGTATACAAATTCACCAGTGCATTAATAAGTCGCAGAAATCCAACATTAGTTTTTATTTTAGTCTATTGAAATTTACAAATTACACAAAAATAATTACCGTCAAGTCGGGATTTTCTGACTACAAGGGTTACTTTTTATCGATTCAAAATATTTATTTTGGAGCCATTTGGTGAACACTTGGCAAACTTAACCTTAATGGATGTAACTTAAAGGTTTGAATACTTAAGTAGACGTGTTTATTTCTTCACCAAATGGCCCTAAACTAATATTTTAAGTAGTTCAATGTTATACCTGACGTAAAAAAAAAACGCTCATAGACGGTATTTCCAAATAAAAAACGTTTTTTCTTTTGTAAAACTGGTTTTCAGATCTAAGTTTTGAAATTGTTTCCAAAATAGTTACATTTATATTATTTTGGTTTTGCAGAAACAATTCTATTAGATATTTTATATCACATAATGAGTAATGAAACACTTGAAAGTAGTGACTGAACAATAAAACCAATTTACATCACATTATCACAAACATACCGCCTACCGCAAATTAAAATTTTTATATTATTCTTCATTAGTGTTTATGAAACTAAACCGTCAACATACAGGAACTGTACCATCCTACCGTGAATGTATTGCTGACCCTGTGCTGTCTTCCAGTTGAGTGGTGGTAATGTGGTAATGATGAGTAATGCAAACTTCCGTCCACGCTGACAAATCATATGAGTCGAAGAATGGCAAGAATGATTGAGTAGTCTTGGTCACGTACCCCCTTCTGGAGTGATGATGATTTTTTCATAAAGTCAAAAGCTCGTATTTTTCTCATCAGCAAACTTTAAAGCGTCACGAAGTTCATTCACATGTTGTCAGATAGTTGGTGCTTGTATAATTGATAGTAAGGATGCATGTATCCATTGTCAACTTTATCAGTGTAGACGATGTGTGGAACAAACCTACTGGATCTTCAGAAGTGCCTGGTTTCACCTTGTGTGGCAACAGATACAATCTTGCCAATACCATTGTGGAATATGTCCAGGCATGAACTTCAATATTTTATTTCACCCTTTTATACAACTGTTTGATATGTTATCATAGCCTACTTAGCAACAATGCTACACACTGCTCAAGTTTTGAGGACACAGAGTCTTTAAGGGTACCATTTTTCGTTTTGGGCATAGAAGGTTAACGATTACTACCCTATTTTTAGTCTCGCATAGGGTGTAAATCATTGTAGGAAACCTTACTTTGTGGCATCGCAGAAGTAGTGGAATTGCTCTGTTGACCCCTGGAATGGAATAAACCTAATAATCTTGACTTCGGAGAGCATTCCATCACAGTATCATTCCAGCCTTGAGTTTGAGAAGACCTTGAGTCAAAATTAACTGAAGCAAGATCTTACTTGATACAATTACTGGAGCCACCCATCCACGTCGATCGCAGGGCGAGCAATGGTATAAAGAATTTCTCTCTTATTATTTGGAGCATAATATGCTGTTACCTCGTAAATAAAGCAGTCTTGGATTGAATTCCAATGCAGACATAAAATTTTAACGTTGCAATAGCGGGTTTTCGAATCTGAAGTTTCATATTTTCATTCATTAATTTTCGACGATTTAAGCAACACTTGTACATCTGAAAAACAGCTGTTGCCAGCAACCCGATGAGTTGTCGCTTTAATTCCTTGGCTTCAGTCACGTCTCACGTAATAAATAATGCATACTATGCATTTGTCCGGCTCGGAGGACCAATACGTCAAGCACAAACAAAGCCGGTCAGCCATGCTATATTTATTCTTTCTCATAGACAAAAATGTTGAAAATAACTATAGATATCACAGAATGAGTAAACAAACACTTGAACTTATTGACAAAACAGTAAAAACAATTTACATTACATTATCAGAAATACCGTCAGTAAATCGCTGTTTAAGGAAGCACAATAATGTGCCACTCGGCGCTGATGGAGGCATGTTTTTGCAACAGGTAGTAGGAACGTCTAGACTCAGGTGAGCTGAGCGTATGTGAGGTATCTACCAGTGCCGCAGCTTTGCCTGACGTGCGCCTAGGAGAAGATGAGAAGTAAGAGCGGATTTCACTGGAAGGAGATGGCGTGGTAGGGCTTTGGTGGAGGGGGTGGAGGGGGGAAGACGGTCCTCAGTACTAGAAGCTCCATGCCGGCAGGAGACCCAACGACGCGGAAAATTAATTTGTAATTTGTAATGGAGCGAAATGCTTTGTGCCGTGTATATCTCCTTCCCACGCCCTATCTCACACGGCGTCTTACCCTCCCTCGTTCATTCTCCTGCCCGAACTCCTGAGCTTTTGGCTTTGAGCTCTGCTCCATTTCTTTCCACGAGACCCGCCTACACGACATCTCGCCTGGTTACAGGGGGATGTTGCGTCGTGTTCGCGGGAGGGGAGGGGGGAAGTTTCGGCCCCGGCGGTTGGCAGCCTTTGTGCCGCCTTCGCCTCGCCGGGCTGGCAACTCTGAAGGGAATTAATAACGGTGCCGCAGGTCTCGTCTGATTGGCTCGCACGAGTGTGTGCGTGTGACTGCAAGTTGGCGAGCGAAGGAAATGCCAGTCTGAGGCCGGAAAATATATAATTACGCTCATTATTTTAAAAATTTTAAGACGTATCAAAGTCATACTGGACCATCTACGTCATGTGCAGGGCCAAAATTATTCTCCAGAAGAAGTAATTTGAATGTGTTTGTTTTAAAGACGTTAAATTAATGGAGCTTGCAAGCTGGGATGGAAAACGTTATTTTGCTCGAGGGATGGATATAAATGACAGGCCAGACAACGAAAGCCTGATGGGTTTATTTGATTAACATATTTTATCGTGCTGTCTGCTTGAGAGACCGAACTTGTGCAAGGATAGGGGTTTACGTCCTCAATTATATTCTATGGTTATCAGCCGTATTTGATGATATACCTTTCGGACACAAACCATATTCTGCATTGAGGAGGTGTTTTTTGATAGTGAAGTTAAGATAATGATGGTTAGAGCTTAACATCTAGGTCTTCAGCGCGGTTGATGGGTGATATGATGTGAGTATGGAACAGCGCTAGATAAAACGGGCGGGGGGAAATGGGAGACCCCAGAGAAAATCCGCCGAATAACGGCATCGTCTGGCATAGTCCCCTCATGCGAAGATCCGGGTCGACACTGTCGGGAATCGAAGCTGGATCGTCTTGGTGAGAGCCGTGTACCCTATACCGCTATGCCGGCCGAGGCCACGACAATGTTTGAGGGATTCAAAATAGTGTGTACAGCATGTTTACTGTTCTAAAGTTCTTTTTAGTGTACTAAAACTTTTATGCTGTAAGGATTGTAACAGTTATCTGCAGCCCCAACTTTTCACCCGAAAATAAGTTGTTTATGAGCACAAATTTTCTCGTTACAACTAACAAGTCTGCCTACAAGTGAAATTATTAGTGTTGTTTTCATAACGGAACTCAACTGTGAAAAGTTACACGTGCGAAGCATGCTCAATACACTTGACAGAAACCATGAACAAGTTTGTAATGTTTTGACTTCGCACAGGCGCATGAAGCAACCGGTTTAACGCTTATGTATGGCAAATTGCGTGTTTTCCAGGGGCTACATTTATTTTATTGCTTGTTAGGGATTCCAAACTCAGACTTTGTACAAGGCATTTTACTGCGGTCTCTGCTCTGAAATATCTATGTTACCAGTCTCATGATACTTAAGAGTGCGTGGTAGATAAATAAACGCTGAAAACATAAATTGATTGCTACATTCTTTTCGAAGCCAATATGAATAAAACACTCAATGACAATCCTAGATAATGGTATTTGCCAACTTTATGAGTAAATATATATCCAGAATTACTAATTCGTTACGCGTGATGTCTTGCGCCGCTGTTAAATGCACGAGGTTCCGGCGTCAGAGTTTGTGCCTCAGAAGATCGTAACACTGGAAACTATTTTGTTTAAAACATTGCTTAAAACTATTGTCTAGAATTGCTACTGTTTAATTTTCGCAAATTGGCTTCAATAAACCTACAGCTATAGATTAATACTTTCAGCGTTGAATTATGTATCATGCCCTCTTAAGAGCCTTTTAGTCTCCTTAGAGACTCAACGTTTACACAAGTCTAATTGCATCTCTCGTGGAGAATCATGAGTCTAAGAGACGAGGAAATGTGGGTTCAACGAGCAGCCGGACGAACTCCACAGCCCAGTGTACACTCTGCCCTCGGCCACGTGTTCAGGGGCTGCTGCTCCAGTGAGTGGCTAGTTGTACTTCTGACGAGGTGTGAGTGAGTCAGTGGGTTGTTGTGATATCGCCTAGCAGGTCTGATAACAGGAGAGGTTCAGGCTGCAATTAGGCCGGCCTTGGGAAACCAAGGAAGACAGCAACACACCTCACCCCCTCCCTCCGTAGTGCCTCAATAATGAGGACATGCATGCAGATTTAAGGGCGCGAACTGCCACAATTTTCATCACCATGTTTTATTGTTATATGTGTACCAGTTTTTTTTCTAGTCTAGTCACAAAATGAGGCTTAATTTTCCTATTATAAAAATTTTTTGTCTCGCATAGTTTTTGCGTAGTGGCTCGTTAAAGCCAAAATTTTCATGTTTTTGTTTTTAGGACGACACTAAAACCAACTCACTAACAAAACTGAAAGAAAAAAAATTCACAGTGAATAACGATGCTGTACGCTACAAATTCAGCTATATTAAACCACAATTTAAACATTTTTTGTATATAAAAAGAATTATTATATTTAAAAGTTTTAGTTTAAATTTCAGCATTTTTATTAGAATACAAAGAGGTATTATTGTTTGTTTTTATGTACGTGACATTGTAGCCTGCAACGTCTTTATCCACTGTGAATTTTTTTCAGTTTGGTATGTCAGTTGGTTTTATTGCAGTCCTTAAAACGGAAATATGCAAATTTTGACTTTAACAAGCCATTACGCGAAAACTATGAGAGATAAAAAAAAATTCACAAGAGACAAGTTTAGTCACATTTTGTGTCTTAAATAAGAAAAATAAATATCTGGTACAAATGAAAAATAAAAACATGGTGATGAATATTGCAGTGCACCACGCCCTTAATGTCTTGTTGCGCAGTAAACTGTCTGTCGCTCACCAGCATTCATACGATCAACAGCAGTACAGCTCTTCGGGGCTAGGGGGTTGAGTCCCTTCGGTGAATGCTCGTTGAGTTCCGCGGTGGCCGAGTGGTCAGACTACTCGCCTTCCAACATGGCAATCAGGGTTCGATCCCGGCGGGGTCTGTCCCCGGATTTTGGCATGTAGGAATAGAGCCGGATGATGTCGCTGGTCGGCGGGTTTTCTCTGGGATCTCCCGTTTCCCCGCCCTCTCTCATTCCGGCGCGACTACATCGTAGGGCTTCATTACATGTCTTTCTTCGGGGTTACGCAGATTGTTAAGGGCAATCACTTATAATATATATCACTTATAATATATATAATAATATATATAAAACATATTACTTACCACAAATATATCACTTATAAAAAATTAACGTTCGGGGTGCAATTAGCCCTCAGGTATAGGGTATTCCTGATGCGATATTTAATATTGTTATGCTCGTTCTCCCTATTATGGCACTACGGAGGGGGGTGAGGTGTGTTGCTGTCTTATTGGTATCCCAACGCTTGCCAAGTTGCTGCCCGAACCTCTCTCGCTGTCCGGCCTGCTAGGTTATATCATAACATAGCTACAGATGATGGTTTATCGCGGGAAAGCTTAACTGTTTGCTGAGTTTCGACACACGTTCAGATTACAAGAAGATTACAGGCTTAAGCTTGTACTTGGAGTTGTTACCCTATTTGACTGAGCCAATATTTGATGCATATTATTGGTCTGCAGACAACTACGAAGTGTCAGACGTATATCACCCAATCATACGTGTTTCAAGAAACCACAGTGTTTTCAAGGGTAGGTTGACACAAAATTCGCGAGATACAATCATCTATACACAGGATGTATTGATGCACGTCTGCTATTGGTTTACAGTCGTCAAGCAAGAGTTTTATTAAGGGCGCGGTTTACCACAATTTTCATCACCATTTTTTATTTTTTATTTGTACCAGATATATATATATATATATTTTTTGTCATTTTAGACACAAAATGTGACTAAATTCGGCTCTTATGAAATTTTTTTTACCTCATAGTTTTCACGTAATGGCTTGTTGAAGCCATATTCTGCATGAACGACTACACTAAAACCAACTGATATACCATACTAAAAAAAAATCAACGTGAATAAAGTCATTGCAGGCTACAATGTCATGCTCATAAAAATAAAGAATAAAAATTATTTACACTTTTAAAAATAATTATTGTATTTTTAAAATTTTTATTTTAAGTTTCAACATTTTTTTTAAATACAAATATTTTTTATTCTTTATTTTTATGAGCATGACATTGTAGCCTGCAATGTCTTTATCCACTGTGATTTTTTTGAGTTTGGTATAGTTGTTGGTTTCAGTGTAGTCGTTAAATCGGAAACATGCAAAATATGACTTTAACAAGCCATTACGCTAAAACTATGAGATATATGAAAACTTCATAAGAGCCCAATTTAGTCACATTTTGTATCTAAAATAATAAAAAAAATATCTGGCACAAATAAAAAATAAAAAAAATGGTGATGAAAATTGCGATAGACCGCGCCCTTAACTCTCACAAACTAGCGACAGTACTGAACCTGTACGAGAGGAGTTATAAATCTAGCGACTTCTCAGATGAATTTGCGAGATAACCGGGTATATAATCATGAATTACTGAGTCACACGGGGCGGCTTATTCCACCACGGCGATACGGGTTAGAAAGCAAGCGAGGTCGAGTTTGTGCACGTGCCTAACATGGCGGATGTTGACGTTGGCTGGCAGGTTTTCTCGCGGTACTTCTGTTTACCCCCGACCATGCATTCCGACGGCACTACATTGAAGGGCCTCATTTCATAACATCTCACAGAGAATGTCTGTAACATACGTTTGTTAAGGGGGCTCACTAGATAGCTTCCGTTTGTGTGTGTGAGGCAGAAGCGGTAAGTTTGCCGTTGACCGACGTATGTAATGAATTATCACCTCCGCGCGCAAGCTTTTCAGATGGCGTGGAGTGATTTACTATTATCCTTTTTCCTATGGGACTTTAATCTGTGACCACATTATTTTATTTGTGGCCAGCATAGTTTGAAGTCTAGCGCTTGTTTCTGTAGTTGTATTTTTCGAATCGAGTTGTTATTTTTAATGATCCGACAGTCTGAAAAACCCAATTTTTTGCTATTTTGAGGGGCCCGAAAATGATGATTAGAATAAACTTGCTGAATTTTTCAAAATATAGCGACATAGTTTGAACTGTGTGTTCTTTTCGTAGATATACAAATAGGGTACGTTTAGTTGTTTCGTCAAAAAAGAATAATCGCAACTCGCTGCAACGGATTGCAAGCGCAGGTAGGGAAACCCTTTAAGTCCACCTCCAGGGGTGTTCTGCAAGGTCCTTGACCTTGGATTTACAAACACCCCCCCCCCAACATTATTTTGTATGTAAATACACACACAGTAATAATTACGACATTACATAAATAATTTAAGGTACAAAATTTACAGCGTTTTGCTTCAATAGGAACCCCTTATTTTCGCTAAAAGAATATTGCACTAACTTTCTCCAGTGTCTTACGTACACATCTGCAGCTCTGCTCCACGCTCGGTGATTGGATGTTTAAACTCTCACATGTCTAAGGGCTATACCCGCCAATCACAGACGTGTGGTGTGGCATCTACCTTGTTCTGATAGGCACAGTCAATTGAGAGACGCGTCTGAACAAAGACATGCTGCCAATAACAACGAAATAGGGCTACAGATGTGCACGTAAGGAACTGACACAAGCTGGGGTATCTGACTTGTTATGAGAGGAATACATTTGCAGTAAGTCGTACAAAAGTGTTGACATAAAGTAATTTAGAAAAAAAAATCATCGTCCTGTGCATATGACAGATACCGTAAACCGGGGTTACTTTGACACTTTTCGGGGCTACTTTGAATATTCAAAATATTAGTTTTTTGGTTATCTGGTAAATAAACAGATGACCTGAGCCGAGTATTCTTAATAATTCCTTTTATCCTTATAGCTAATGTTTGAAACTTTCGTCACTAAACAATATAAAAACCAAAATTTTGAGTTGTCGAAGCTACCCCGCAATGTCAAAGTAACTCCGGTTTACGGAACACCTGCTGATAGTGAAGCTCCTTGGAAAGCTGATGATAAAGTAACTGTATTGCCGAACGATTTTAACGATAATTTAAAATGTTGTTTTATGAGTATTGGTACCCAAAATTTGCATAGTATAAATCTTTGGGCTGAAAAGTGTAAACGATATAATGTGAAGCAAATGAAGAGATTAGAAACTGTTATTTATCCTAAAGGAATAAATTATAGTGTCTAAGCTTGTAGTAGTTTTCGTACTGGTGATTATGATAAAGGTTATACTTATTTAATAAATAATTGTAGACGTATTAAAAAGCATGATTCATGGCGCTTTGATATTGCTGGCAGTTGGCCATATTTCAGGTCTTATACGGATTAAATTACGGTTTTAATATTGGATTATAATGAAAATCAGGTTTCGTAATTATAGTCAATGAAACTGCAAAACAAATTGTTGGCATAGAAAAACTGTCAATGCTTTTTATCGTCTCAATACTTAATTAGTAGTGCTAGGAATATTTCGCGAGGTCAACGACCAACATGCTAGAATCATTATCCTGTGTATACCAAAGCCCTACCATTTGTCCATTACCTGCTACTCATTCAGACAGCAGACAATGAACGAATATACTGGGCTTGAGTATGCATAGGACATTGGAGTCTAGCATGCAAATCATTGAACTCGCTAATTTTTCCTAGCCCTATTAATTAACAATTGATAGGAATCTGAAATTTTTTGTTTTATTTTGGGCGCTAGCTAGAAATACAGCAACTGCAAGTTCGTTTCACGTTCACATTTGGCTTTCGGCTTATTTGACATCTCCTAGAAGTCGCTGACTGATAATACAAAATGTAACTAAATGTGGCCCATATCACTGTGTCAGCGACCAGCTAATGAACATCTGCTGTTTCCTTGAGTTGACAAATCATCTTGGGGGCTAGCCTACGGGTCTATGAACCCGTGAATGTTTCAAGTCTCTAACAATTCAGCCTACCAAACACATAACTAGCAAGGCAGCTATTCACTTGAAGTCATGTATTTTATATTCGAATCAGCCCGTAGTTTTCGAGTAGATAATGTGTAAAGAAATGTATGTTATATACAATCAAAATCATACATTGTGTTATGCTTTTATAAATTTTGCATACAAGTTGGTTGCTTAAAGTTTACGATATCGCTCAGCCAATACGAGGTTATTTAGATATTTCGCGTTAAGTGCTAACATGCTATTTATTACGCGTTTTTTGGTATTATAAACGGATTTACTTAAGTTTTGCCGTTTATATTACAGTAGCAAGACAATCCAAATACGCTAAATCAAAAAGGAGGCAAGATTATGACGTTAGCTTATGAATTTAAGATAACTTTAATTAATATCCACTGAAGTGTTATGTCGTCAGCCCAGTTTAAGCACGCTGCCGAGGTTGATTTTGTTACGGTTACGGTGTTCGGAACATCGTCGTGGTGCATTCTGGTCTCAAAGTGGCCCAGGCGTCGATATGGAGCATACAGAGCCCTTCTGTAGCTTCACACGTCTCTAATATCACCCTTATGTGGCAACTTATATCTTCGCTTCAGGCAGTCGGAGTGGAGGATTCCACTTCCGCATTGTGTCGTGTGTTTCATATTTATAAATTGTTCGTGCAGCTGGTCGGGTTGGACATTAGGAAACTATAGGCGCTTGTGAAAATTCACGAGGGTAAGGTAGGGTAGGTCAGCCAAAACTTCAAGTTAAATGTGTTCGAAATTTAACTCGAGTGCAATTTACCAGTGATCGAAATTTAATTGAAGTGAAATTTACCAGTGTTCGAAATTTCGACTGTTGGCCTTTGAACAACAACTAAAACTAATATTATATGGAAATATAAATAACATGAACAGAATGCACTATGGACGTAGTATTTTGTAAAATAGTTATAATGTAGACAATATGTATTTTTTTTCCCGGTATCCTAAAACCTTGAACAGCATTTCAGCCGTTCTTCAAATCCTGGTAAATTATGATTTTAACACCTTACAGGGTATTTGCGTATACTTTAATTTTGCTTTCAGAAATTAATTATTGTAATTGGAATATTTTTCTAATATTGTTTAATTTATTTTGTCGTTACGTACATACACTATACTCCTGTGTTTCCAGGCAAACAACTCGAGAACCTCTTACGAATTAAGTTATTTCCTGCGAAGATGAAACAGTCATATCACAGCTAGTCACGGTAAAGGGAGGATTTGTTAGGTCTGTCTTGCTGAGAATAATAATTGAAATATATATTTGCGGCCTAAAATGTTATTACTCTCGAGAAAATTGTTTATAACTTACACTGCTGTGTAACTTTTGCGTACACAGTTTATCAGTTACACAGCTATCCTGTTTCTTGTGCACACAGTTAACCCAGTTTATCACTTATACTGCTAATTAATATAACTTTTGAGTTCATTGTTTATCACCTGAGAAACTCAATTTTTGTGGACGTACGCCATTGCAACATTATGTCGTCCCAGAAATCTTAGAAAGAGACTAAGAAAAACAAACAACGAAATACGAAAAAAGAGAAAAACAAGCCGAGTTGGCTGTAGTCAACACATCCATAAACCAGAACAATAGAACATGAAAGATCCCATAAGGAATTAGTCAACAAAAACAAACTAAATCAACTATAACAATTTGATATGTAAAACTTACATATTAGTTTGTTTTGTATTTCGACTTTTATTTTTGTTTATCGTTATTTTTTTCCTTCCTTTATTAATTGTTGTTGACTAAATCCTTATGGGATCTTACAAGTTATGTTGTTCTGCTGTATGGATGTGTTAGCTACAGCCAACTCGGCTTGTTTTCTCTTTTTTCGTATTTTGTTGTTTGTTTTTCTCAGTCTCTTTCTAAGATTTCCGAAACGACATAATACTGCAATGGCGTATGTCCACAATAATACAGTTTGTTGTTGTTCTGTCCCATTGCAGGAAACATTCAAAGACAGTTTATCACTTGCACAGATATATTTACGTAAAAAGTTGCGTAGATACAAAAGTGGGTAATTTACCGTTTGCAGCCTACATTAATATAATAGACAAAACGCTAATATCAGATACATGTAGACTATCATCCGAGTGGTGGTCGGGGGTCATGAGAAGAAACAAAAGATGGCGGTCTTCGTCCCCCCTCCTCCCCGCGGCAAACCCCGCGCCTGGCAGGCGTCGTCACTCCCAGGATGCACGCTGCAGTGGAGGGTGACGTCACGGCGTCGGATATGAGATTTTGTGCAGCCGCCAGTTGCACAAATAGCCTCGAGGCGTCTCCGCTGCTCGCCGTGGAAGTGAAATGCGGCAGGGGGAGGAGGGGGGCAGCTCACGTGTAAGGGAAGGGTCGTGCGTGCGGCTAGAAGGGGATTGGCGAACCAGAGGGAGGATATGGCATGCGTACCAAGTCTTTTCCCTTCTATCCTGACTCTCGCCGTCACAGCGCGCCTTTCAGTGGCGTGTGGTGAAGAGTTTGCAGGGTAAACTGGCGTTTGCTATAACTGGAACGTCTATAGTTAGTCGCGAAAAGATATTTGCTCCTTTTTATAATGTCTTACGTTCACGTTGGCATCTTTGCTTCATGGTTATTGGCAGCGTGTCTTTGTTCAGACACGTCTCTTGTTCGACTGCACCTATAAGGTGAATGCCAGTAGAACCCTGAGACAAGTGACAGTCCAATCACTGGCCCTGTAGACCATGGTCGTAGAAGAACAGGTCTGGACACTCGCCTGGAAACTTGACCCCCCTTGTTGTTGGACTGCAGTTCGCCCAGTTACCGACAATACTCTACGTCTTCGGCGCTGCAATCAGGGCTCAAACTCCGCCCACTTCCTTCCCACTAAGATAAACAATTTATCAAAACGTATTTTGTATCAATTTATGAAATACTTCCTTCGCTCACAATTTTAAAGCTTGGCTCCAGTAAACTTTATTTTCTTTATAATATTAACAATGGAAATAAGTGGGCGGAGTTTGAGCCCGACCGCCCTGATTGCAGCGCCAAAGATGCAGGATATTCTCGGTAACTTGACGAACTACAGCCAAACAACAAGGGGGTCAAGCAAAATACATCGTTACATAGGCGAGTGTCCAGACCTGTTCTTCTACAGCCGTGCCCTGAAGCAGAGCGGCACCGAAATAGAATATTGCTAAATATTTTCGACGCAAAATCGTGGCTCTTTCTATAAAACTGTACCTTGTTGCTTCTTCATGTTGCACAATGTTACCTTGTTTTCCTCCTTTCACCGTTAAATATGTGGGAAATAGTTACCAAATAATATTATATACCTGGAGGTGATGATATATAGAGAAAATTTGTTGTGCCAACATTTCCTTGACATAACGTAGCTGTCTACAGACCAATAATTGGCCAACATATCATTGCAGAAGGCCTACTTACGAAACAAACCCTATGAGAAAAACGTTTATTTTTATGCCAATAAAATTGTCCAACAACCAGTTAAATAAAAAAAAGTTTGTAAAAGTACAGATTTTTGTTGGTTAAATTTATTACTGACAGCCAAAAACTGATTTTGTTTCACACGATACACAGTATTCATAAACGTTAAATCAGTTTGTTGCTATAAGTATTTTGAATTTTTTTTTCAACCACATAAAAGTTGTTAGATATTTTTGCGTGTCGTAGAAAAAACGTTCACAAAATTTTTCTTGTGATAGCATAGAAAATATTGTACAGCGCATGTCAACCTCTAAGATCTAGATATGAAGCTGAAGAAATTTCACGTTTAAATGCACGCCTCGCAGCTATAGCTAATGAGTGGGCGCAATACGTTGACATTGAACAGTCTCCCCCGTGCAACAAGTTCCTGCTGCAAGCAACAAGCATGTACAGCACTCAGCATACACCGGCATACCTTGCAACTGCTCGTCTCACACCACTGACACTCTTCAATTTGATTAGCCACTGAGGTTCTGCTGTCTATTCACTTCATACCGCTATTCCATCATATGCTGCCAATAATGTCACTATTTCGGTTGTGTCAATTACTGAAATGCGATCGCTTTGTTTGGAAGAAAATAGCTGGTTTCGTAGTTATCAATATTGCAATAAAGCGTTTGGTTATATCGCACTAGATGTGCCCGGCATGCATTGCATTACCCATTTTTCAATATTATTACGTACACTGAAAGAAAAATTTTGTAGCAGGACTTCCCTGCAAAATTATTTTGTAGTAATCACAAAATAATATTTTGATGGCCACAAAACTTTAGTGGTGTCAACAAAATGTTTTTGTGGTAACCAAAAAATAAATTTTGCAAAGTAAATACCCACAAAATATTTTGTAGCTACCACAAAATAATTTTTCCTGTGTAGGCTATACATTACACAGCAGACACATTTACATGTACAATTTAAAAAAAAATTAGAAGTGCTAAATCATATAAAAATATGTTACGGCCACGTGTTCTTATGTTCTTATCTATACTGTTTTTGCGAGTTTAATTTTTTTAATCCTGAAAGGAAGAAGATATTGTAAGATCGTTACATAGACATTTTGAAAATTGTTTGTACTACGTAGCCTAATTTTTCCAACAAACAAATTTATACAATTTTGGCTAGTTATCGACTTAATTTTAAAGTCATGTACATAGTACATATAATTTCCAATATTTCTATGTAACGGTTTTACGATATCTGCTCATTTTCAAAATTTAAAAAACAAAACTTACTAAAATAACACAAATAGGGACCCGTGTACTTAACGACCATTAGTGATCGGTTTAGAAACATTTCGAAAAATGAAATGTTTTTACTAAATTTTTGGAGTTCCCGTGCTGCCTTGTAACCCTCTTTGAAACCATTTTCCCATCCCGGAAGTGTATATTTTAGGCAGAAACCGTCGTGGGTGCATGCACAACTCACCAAAGATACTTTTCTTTGATTTATTTTGTCTTTCACCTCGTTTCTCCGCTCCACCACCCCCCCCCCCCAAATTAATCCGTCCTGCAATAAAATTATATCCCGGTGGGGCAACAAGTAACATCGCACTGACTATGTGTTGAAAGCGAAGACTTTATTGTTCGCAGTAAAACATACAATAGTATCCACCCACTTTTGGCTTTTGAGTACGTCCACATTTGAATCCTCAGAAAAAAAGGTTGGGATCGAAGGACTAGCTGAATGAATAATTTATTTAACCTAACTGTATAGGTCCTCTAGATACACTTCATTTCAGATAAACGCTATTACTAAGAATACACTTTCTTTTACCGACGAAGCAATATCTCGTGAAAAAAAACTACTTGTTTACCCAATTATAGGAGACGCAGAATGAGAAAAGTAACCACATCTCAGGAACATAAATTTAATTTTTCCTGCTAGGAGGTAAACTTACAAACACTTAAGCACGCAATTCACATTTATGCTTCAAAAAATAAGAGAGATGTGAATTTTAATTGTTACTAACCAAAGACAATGTTTCTATTAAACGGCATTACTTTGACGTATGGAAATTCATAAATTCAGTTTTGGCTTCTCATGACGTAATTATTTCATAGAGATAATACACACAATAGAGAACCAGCACATTGTCACGACCACAGTCTCATGAGAACAGGTCTGGGCAATTGTCTGAAGACTGCTAGTTGATGATATTGCCGCTGGCGCGCTGCTTTGTATTGGTCGGGGTTTAGCACAATGAAGATAGGGCGTTGTGGATGTTCACATGTTTCAAAGCCATGTCGTGGTGACCACGGTCTTAGAATTACATGTCTGGACACTAGCCTATCATTTTGTTTGGCTGAAAGTGCCACTAGCAATGGAGTGTTGTTGTAGCAATGCAATATAGGGTCGAACTAGCAGTTCTCCTAGCAGCTCCGACACAAGTTTACTCCTTATACATATATTTGCGCAATGTTAACACAATGCAAAGGCTCACTTTTAAAATCCAAGTGTCCAGACCTGTTCCTCTATGGCAGTGGTGGTGACAAATTATTAATTGAAATCAATTCTTCTTTCATCACTGGTTAATACAAATTAAGAAAAATGTACGTACTGTAAAGTATTTTTAACACCCTGTTCATGTTTTAACCAAAAACTTGTTTATTTCCTATGTCTACATACAACTTCCAGACTACTGCGAAGCAATGTGCCAGCAGCAATATCATCGACTGTCAGGTCAAAAAATACGTTGAACAAATTGGCAAGTTTCCAGACCTGTGGTCACGGCAGCACGGCCTTCCTTCTACAGCCGTTGTTTCGACTCTAACCTCGAACATTTTCTCTCCTGTAAATTGAGAAGTTTGCTTGGTAAGAAAAGTGCATTGTGAGATATCAGGTATATGTTTTGGAGAAATTCGCTTTTTTTATTTCACGTTTCTCTCACATTATACAAAAACACAAAAATAAAACAATAGGATACATTTACAGGTTTTCAGTGCCTTTCATTTAAACGTGGCTATCTCGCAATCGTCACTTATTGACCCCATGTTCACATGAACTTTATTGATCACAATGACCAGTACTATCACGTCCTAGAATATTAGCTTTTCCTCCCGACCACAGAGGTAATTATATAGTAGAGGGAACATGACGTCACAAATATGTGTCCAACATGGTCTCGAAAGTTTTGTGTCGTTTATTTATGTTTTTTCGTCGTAAAAATGGAGTCATGTTGTTTGAAACTCATGGCGCACCTTCCAGAATATATATTTAGTCACGTGGTGTCATCAAGATCTCGGTTCAAAACCTTATAGTAAGTATGTAGCTAATATTTACTTTTTACAAATAACAGCTGTGTTAAGGAAAACAGTAACGTGGCAAACATTGTTTACAATTGTCGTTCTGAAATTTCTACGCAATTATACTATGCGATAATATGGTAGTATGCTCTCCTTAGTTCATAAATTCATAAGGTACCAAAATAACCCAACATAGTTGTGATTACTAAGCAATTATTATCTTTGCTCTCAATGTTATTTCAAATTTCCCGCGCATATTTCTCTAAAATCACGTGACACATGTTGAACACACAATTTCGTACGCAGCTGTGTAGAGGATACTCCCTCTACCCTATATTTACTCTACGCTCCCGACTTATCCTGTGTATGTATGTAATATATATATATATATATATATATATATATATATATATATATATATGTATATATATATATATATTTATTTATTTATTTATAATACACAAATTAATAGTAGTTACTATAACCACAGTCAAAGATAAAACTGAAGTTGTTAATAGAATAATGGTCAGCACAGGTCAAGACAAAAATTCATAACTCGGTGAAGAATTTAGATATCGGTACAAAAAATGTATTGGTATCTTTTATGGCCATAATAGAACAAGACAAAAGTTTTGATTGAAGAAAGGCCTTAGCTTAATAAAGCCTTTATTCCAGCCAACTCCTCAATTATACTTCGTTGATAAGAGACCCGTTTATTCTTCATAATATCTTGCAACCAAAAAAAAATCCTAGAAATTCTGGAGTTAGCTTAACATGTATTAGCCTACATATGATTTTGGACGTTTAAATTAAAAATATATCGCACAGAATTATGATCAACAAATTAATTGCCATGGTATTCTTAAAACAGTCTGGAGCTAACGAACTCTTTGTTTATGAGTAAATACGTAAAACCTGTCCTTTCAGGCAAAATAAAACATTTGAACAAATGAAACAAATAGTCATATTCCTTATCACAAGAAAAACATATTTGAACTCGGGGAAACCAACCAATTTTTACTACGTTGTTTGACAAGTAACTCGAATAAATAATTTTGCGAAACTACATCTGCGATCATAACTGTTTTCATAGAACAAACAAAGTTTTCTTCTTTATACTTTCTCTGAGTTTACTTAGGATAAAATGAAAGGATATGAAAACGAGAAGAAAAACCAAGTTTTCCACTTGCAGAATACGTATAAAAAAAAGCGCTGCAGAAAAATCCAGGAGACAAAAGCAAGGATAGCATGGAAGCCGTAACCTCAAGTCTTCAAGAGTTTGTTACAGGGTTTCTTTTATTTTGTCCTCTCTTCTTTGCAGCCTTCCCTCACCATGTTGGGTCCATATTGTTCCTTTTGTTCTTTGCGAGTATCTTTCCTTTTTTTGCCCTAGTACTTTCACGTTGCGTGGAGTGGGCCGGGGTGGGTGGCTTGCTGGAAATAAAAAAAAAAGTGAAAAGTAGGACGGGGAATGGCTTGGCCTCCCTCTCTACAATGCAGCAGGCAAGCAACCCCTTTCTTTTACCCAGTCGTGGTTCGTTTCTTTGGTCCGAATGTCCTCGGGCAAGCAGCCAGCCTCCGTCACTCTCTAGTGCTCTGTTACACGCAGCACACAGCACCGAGCCTCCCCTCCCTTCCCCTCCTCTCAAATCTTTCCTTCGCCAGTTCCCTCCCGAACAGCCCGGGGCTAACGCGGGACATGTAAGCAGATTGCGCGGGAAAACCGCCCATCAGACATGCCAACCCTGCAGCGCGGAAATTCTCCCGTCTCTCTCCTCCCATGCTTCTAGCACGCATCGCAGCTGCTCGCAGCAGTGTTTACGGGATGTGAGGTAACACGACAGACTCGCATTTAACAGGACTCGGCTTCGATTGCTGTCACTTTGTCATCTTGATCTCGATTTAAGAGCCCGTGTCAGTGTTTTAGGCGCATGTATGCAACCCGCATTAACCCATTATACATTAAGGCTAATTTTAAGTACTCTATAGCAATAACAGTATTACACATATCAACATTATCTTCAAGTTTTATAAGAGACAGAGTCGTTCATATTTCGCTGCGTTTGTCGAAGTCAAGTACAATTAATGGTTGCGACAAATTTTACGAAAATTTTTTTTAGTTTCATGTTGCTAATGAAACCGCTAGTTATGCTTCATTTTGCAGAACGCAGCTCTATTAATAACGGGTGTGTCTTTGATAAAGCCCGAAGATAACGTTGATATTTGTAATACTCTTATTGCTATAAAGTTGGTAAAATTAGCCTTGATTTATATGGAGTTAATGCGGGTTGCATACATGCGCCTGAAACTCTTACACGGCCTCTTAAGGTTGTTCAAGTGGGGAAAAAACATAATTTTATATTTGTATGAAATAGTGTTAGTTTTGTACACATTACTTGAGAGTACATATACCTCTAACGGAAAAAAATTAGCTCATCTAGTTTTCCCGTAATGGCGCTTCAAAGTCAAAATTTGCGTATTTTTACTTCATACAAAACTTGAAAACCAGTTAACATAATGAAATGAAAAAAATCATATCAAAACTACGCGTTACTGTCTATGGCCTGTAGCATTTAAAACCCGTTACAAAAAATGTTTATGTTAAATAAAATATTTCAAAATTTAAATTTTTTTTTGTACTTTTAGAAATTTATTTTAAACACAGAAATATTTTATAATGTGTTTGTATATGCTTCAAGCCGTAGACGGTGACGTGTAGTTTTGATGAGATTTTTTCCATTTCATTATGTTAACTGGTTTTCAAGTTTTGTATGAAGTAAAAATATGCAAATTTTGACTTTGAAGTGACATTACGGGAAAACTAGATGAGCTAAT